>PVLD010028960.1:0-18683 GCA_004027595.1 Dinomys branickii | reverse complement strand
CTTTCCCACGTCTCGCCCCGGCAGCCTGGTCCGCCCTACCACATCTCCCCCGGCATCTCAGAGAAATACGCCCAGTTTAAACTTCCCAGCCGAGGTCCCGGCATTCACGCTCGCCAAGTCTGTCTCGAGCTGGTGGTGTTTATTAAGGAGGTTCGCTCCCTTGCTGCTCACCTGGTCGCCATCTTCCCCGGATCTTCTCTATTACTTTTCCAGCATTGTCTTGGCTGTGACGGGTGAGACCATAGCAGCATGTTGTGGTTATTAAAAAGGCCAAGAGAACCACTGAGACTTTCGCTCTGATCTCACTGAACTGACTGACTTGGGTCTAAATACCCACTTCCAACTCATCACGAGGGAAAAATAATCCCACATTTGTTTAAGCCACTATAGTTGAAGTTTTCTTGCTTATTACTTTCTGCCAAAAGGGTTCTCATCTTCCTATGGTTTGACTATGTCCCCCTGCAAGCATGTGCACTGGGAAATTTAATTCCCAATGCAACCACTTTGGGAGGTAGGGCTGAACGGGGCGTGGGCGAATCACGGAATCACCACCCTCATGAATGCACCGATGCCGATTACAAAGGGGTTGAGGCCGGGGGTTCCATCCCTTGCTCTCTTGCCTATGTGATGGCATCAGCTATGTGATCACGCAGCAAAGCAACACTTACCAGAGGTGGTCCCTGGGCCTCTAGGACTTTGAGCCAAAGTACTTCTTTTGTTTATAAGTTACATAGCTTGTGGTATTCTGATACAGCAGCACAAAATGGATTCACACAGATCAAATGCACATATTTTATTATTCTTTTCATAATTCTGGTACATTTATATAAAATAAAACTAATCTATTTTGGAAAAAGAGGCTTTGATGAATTATTGGTTACTTCAAGTTGAATAAGCTGCATGCCTTTAAATTTTCAGTCTTGTTCACGAGTTTTATTAAAAATCTCTTAACATTTCAAACACCTTGTATAAATTTATCATGTTTTATTTTTTATTTTAGCATTTCATAACATGGCAGATTTACAACCAATTAAGCCAAAGCACTCTCAGTTTCTTATTGATTTTTTAGTCTTATTGTTTGAGGTGGGGTATTGCTATATGGCCCAGGACGGCCTTGAATTTGGATATCCTCCTGCCTCACTCTCCCAAGTAGCTGGGATAATAGATACCTGGCACCATGCCTGGCGTTCTCATATGGAATATCTGAAATACCTCTACTAAATCAAACGGAGTTGTACACACAGTGAATGTTTTACTTATTGTTAATGAATGAGGTCAAATTTTCTTAGTCCTCCAACTAAAATTACAAACCTAAAATCAATTTCACATCTTAAGTTGGAATCATAAGCTATTTAAATCATTCAAATAAGGAATATCCACAAGATTATTCCTAAACTTAACATGAAGGTGTCAGTACTATGGATCTCATTTATTGAATCATCTCCATATTTAATTCTAAATATCCCCACACTTGGAAAGTCGCTTACTCTACAAGGAACAAACTTACTCCCTACCTCAAGGGACTCAAGTGTTACTAGGTTGGTAGCTCATGAGCCCAGTGTGGCGGACATCGCTGGTGAGCTCGGGTTCTTAGAAGTCAGGGTCAGAAGGTTAGGCTGGGGTTGCTACAGCAAGAGGAGGCTCCAGTTTGCACCCTTTAGAGGGATGCAGGTTTAGAAGCTTCATTTCAATATTGGTGTATGAGCAAGTGGTAACTGCCTGAATGAGCTGACATTTTTTCTTACTTTTGTTGGATTCTGGATTTATTTGGCCCTTTGCAGACAATGCAAACATAAATGCCCTCAAGACATCCTAGTAGTGTTCAATTTAATCCTGAACATTTGGCTCTGAGCTACAACTCTCTAGTCATGACAGTAATACAAACCATTTCCCTTGTGACCTTTTAGAAATCCCCCAAACGGGATTATGACACCTCACATTCTGTCAGAAGAATGTATTTAACTCGGCAGGGTCTCCCTCAGGCTTACCTCATCCTCTGCATTAGCTGAGGGCATCCAGCTGGAACACCGACCTGGTCTCAATCGCAGATGCATCAGCTCATTTGCTGCACTTTTTGGTTTGGTTTGGTTTGGTTTGGGTGAGGGAAGACAGGGTATCCTAGCAGCAGGCTGGAGCAGCCTCTGTTCTAGGCCTCTCATCCTTCGTACTTAGGCGTGGATTAAAGATGTTACATTATCATTGTTCCCATTTCACACATATCAGGAAATACTGTGATGATTACATTTCCTGTGTCTCTCAAGCAAAATATCCACCAATAACTATGTTTTTTCTTTTTTTTTTAAAGGAAGAGAACAATTACAAATAACAACAAAGACAAAAACAAAACACGAAAACAATAAAAACGATACAGAATTTCAAAACAAGATGGTAGGAATTAACAATAGTTGTTATATTACATATTGTATCTCCAATGAAGTTGCTCAGATTACCAGATGTAAGAATGCAAGATTGAGCAAACAATTTAAGAAAATAAAAGGTAATAAAAAATTAGAAATGATACAGAGCTTCACTCAACCAGATGGTAGGAATTCAACAATAGTTGTTATATTGCATATTGTTATCTTCAAATTAGTTGTTCAGATTACCAGATATAAGCATGCAAAAATGGTCAAAAAATTTAAGCATTAACTGCTCCTTTCAATATACCAATAGACATCAGTGGTGTGTTTTTCATATACTTGTAAATATTCCTAAAGGACATTTACAAAATGTTTAAATATCAATTTAAATACTCTTCAGAAACCCCAATCTTTCAATTGGTAAGCCTATTTTTAAGATGAATAATCACTCCCACTTTGTAAATTTGGGGTATCCCTTGTGGAGTTTGAACACATTCAATAACCATTTTTCCCCTAATTTCACCCATCAGAGAAGTCATTCTTCTTTTCACAAGAAAAAGCAAATAAGAATCAGAAATTGGGACTGTCTCCCAGTACCTCTGAGATGGAAGTTTTAATTAAAATAATAGAAACAATATGCATTCTATCTTTTTACCACATTGGCCCCTCCCCTCCCACATGTCTGAATACAAACACAACCACATACACACACCTTCTTCTTTGAAGTAAGTTGTAGAGATGGTGCTTCATTCCCTAAGTACTTCAGCATATACCAGTCACACAACTACAATTCCACTGAACACCAAAACCACATGGGAAGTTTCCAGTTGTCTTATATACCTATTCTTTTCCCTAAAATAAAATGCAATCGAGGTTTCCACTTTGGTGCTGATGGTTACATTTCTGGTTATTAGGAACAGAGTTTCTCCATTTTTATCATGCATGTGGAGGAACAGGGATGGATTTTGTTAAAATGCAGGTTCTGACTCTGGGATTTGAGAAGGATGAGAGTCTGACTCTTACAAGCTCCTACTGGTATGGATGAAGATTCTGTTTCAAGATCACACTTAGAGTAGCAAGGATGGAAGCTGTGCTCTGATTTTTCCCTCTCATGATGACACCTGGAAGAGTTCAGCCCTATTTCTTGTGGAATGAGCCATATTTTGATTACTTTCACCTTGCAATGAACTTGTTTCTTTATCCTCTGGAGGTTAGGTCTAGAGTTTTGCTTAGCATCTGTTCAGACCTTTTTGACAAAAATACTGCCAAAGTGATACTGAGTACTCTACTCTCTAAGGCGTCTGATGGAAGACACTTCCTAGGAGAGCTATGCTAAGACTTTATCATTTAATTAATTAAGATGATGGCTGGATCTTTCTATGGTAATTTTTAAAATGAACACTTTAAAAACTTTTAAATCAATATTTAAAAGATGAATGTGAAGACAAATTATATAACTGCCTATCAAATTGATAATGTTAGCTGCATAGAGAAGAAGCATCATTTCAAATTCCCAGTCTGCTAAGAGACCTCTGCCATGATAATGTCAACTCCACCTGGCCCTGCAGATACAAAGTGGGCCATGACTAAGCTTCTCTGCAAGGATGGAACCATCCTCATCACCTCTGCTCACCTGGGTGCCAAAGCAGGGCTGCCTTACAATGAGGGTAGTGTCAATACCACCTCCAAAATAGGCTACCTACTGTCTGATTGTTAACTGTACTAAGCAGAGCGTTAAACCCCGTAATGTGTGTGCAATGGGCCAAATATCTGATCTGTATCCTTTCCAACTGCACATGTTGAAATCCTAACTCCCAGGTGATGGTATTAGGACATGGGCCTTTGTGGGGGTGGCTAACTGGGTTATGAGGGTTGGGCCTTCATGAATGGTATTAGTGCCATTATCTATAAGCCCAGAGAGCTTAGCAATCTCTCTTCCATTTGAGGACACAATGAGAAATCAGCAATCTGCAGTTCGGAAGAGGCCCCTCCCCAGAACCTGACCCTGCTGCATGCTGATCTCAGGCTTTCAGCCCCTGTAACTGTGAGCAGTACATCTCTGTTATTTAAGAGCTTTTCAGGCTAGGTACTTTGTTATAACAGTCAGAGTGCACTAAGGGCAGTAAGTACGATTAGCCCCATTTTCCAACCTATTTCAGAAATAAGATCAAGGTCACCATTGAAATAAGAAACTCTTCCTGTCGCAGTCTGGCAGAACAAGAAGTTCAGCCCAGGCTGTGTGACCCAAAAGCCCAGGGCCACCTTTGTCTTGTGGATGTGACAGGTGAAAGTAATAAAGGCCAAGCAACTATTATCAACCTTACACTAGAAACTGTGAATGAGTCATGGACTTCAAATGCTACAACAACTCTAAGCTCCAGGCCACATGTATCCTTATTTAAAGATGCAGAAACTGAGGCTTAGAGAGGTTAAATTTTCCAAGGGTGCCCAGCGGGTGGTACCAGGAGAGAAACTTGAATTCAGCTCTGTCTGCGGTGCTGTGTCAGTTCAGACTCACTGTGGATTCCATCACCAGGGAAAGGTTGGCTTCTGTCCTTTTCAGATGTGTGGCTCTGTGCTTTGGTTCAGCATTTAGGAAAAATCGGGGCCGTATTTCTGTTTGCAGGGATCTAAAGGTGACCAGATCTCTGTGAGGTTTTGTTTAATGGGTCCTCAAGTCACACAAAGTCTTGACTTTCTCCTTCTCTAGGAGCTCTGCACTTGCTTAACCAGCTGTGAGCCAGGTTATCTTTCTACCACATGCATGAATTTCCCTGTTTCAGCTGGGTAGCGCTCTACAAAGGGATCAAGATTCTGTCACACCTCAGCCCTCCTTAATAGTGAAGACTAAAGCATTACGAAAGAAACGCCTAGGCTCAAGCAGTTTCTAGACATAAATAGAAAAAAAAATGTGCAAGTCCGTTTTAATTTCCTTATGTGACAATGCCAAAGTATGGTTATTATTTTGATTATTTGGAACTCAGAGTCAGTTTTTCTTACATAACTCAATATCATATTGAGTAGTTCAGTTTCCATTCCAGCTCACATAAGACTATTAAAACTATAGTATAGTTAAAACAATGTCATTTCAATAAAGTACATGGGACAAATACTTATCACAGTATTTACATTTGTTTTTTTAAAACAGAAATAAACTGTAAGAAAGTCTATATTTATTAAAGTGTGTAATGTGGGGTCCTGGCCTGGAGAATTGGCCAATTGTGAGTATAAACACTGCCGCTGTAGGAAAATTCAAGCTAAATTAATGGTTTAACAACTGGCTGGCCAATTCATGATATTTAACACTCAGCTTCATTGAGCTGGCACAAGCCAGCTCCAACTCACCACTGGACAGTGTAACTTACTCTGCACCTGCTCTGATGACTGTCAACCAAACTCACACCACACAGCACACTCTGCCCTGTTCTGTGAGTGGGACATTTTGCTACCTTAATGGTTACTTATTCAACCCTGGTTGTATATCCATGAAGATCACAAAAGAGTTGATGCATCTCAAGCCACCAGCAATCAGAAGCCAGAGAGTCTTTTGACATGTTTAAATTTAAATTCAAGAATTGTCACAAAACTGACTTATTGGCACTCCATTATATTTTCTGATGACTTAAATAAGTTTTTGAAAAGAAAAAGAAAAGTCACTAGTGATTTTCTGGAGTAGTTTCAGACCTTAAGACTGGGATATATTCTTAGTCCATCATGAATGCATTGCCAAAGGGGATGAGAAATTGAAGTATGAAGATGGAGAGAAACAGCCTCTCTGACACTTGGTGTCCAGACACTGGAACATAGCAACTTGAGGAAGAGAGGAATGAGGAAGTGGGTCCCCAGGACCAAGCAAGGATCTAAAGTGAGAAATGAAGCCCATTGTAAGAGCAAAGAGAGAGACCTCAATGCAGAAGAAGGAGGTGGAAAGAGGTACTTTCTTCCTGAGCCTCGACTGGGTGCATGGGAGGGGTGGCTCTAACCTGCAGATGCAGCATGACTACTGGCAACTCCAGAGGCCTCCACAGAGAAGTGCACCAGTGGTACTGAGCAGTAGATGGAGTGGGCATCAGTGACTGGTGAGTGGCTTGGGTTCAGGTATCCTCCAGGAGAAGGTGACTGACCAGTCACCATCTCTGAGTGGGGCCAACTGAGCTCAGAACTCAGAGCAACTGTGGGCTGGCTCCATCTGGTGGCTCCTAGTGTCAGGGTGAGCATAACTGAGTTCAAGTTGGCTGAGCAGATCTGGTTCCAGCCTCATAGCCAGAAACCATACTGAATTTCAGTACAACTAAAGGTGCAGGCCGGCTGGGATTATCCACTACCCTGCCATAAATCTATGGCTGGTTTGCTGGGATTAATCAACACAGATCTGGGCTCTGTTTGCCCACTCTGTCTACCAGTGACAGCAAAGATATGCCTTGAAGTGGTTATTCTTTCTTTTTATTCTTTTTGAAATTTTTTTTGTGTATTGATTTGGGTTTTTTATTATTTGTTCTTGTTTTTATATGAGTGTGAACATTGTTTCTAGTTTTGTTGCTGTTGTTATGTTCTGCCCTATTCTTGTTTTTATTTCTTCATTCTGTCTTTCCCTCTGTCTTCTTCAACAGTTTCCCAAAGTTCATGTAATCCTTCCTGTGCTCCAGGCTTGCTTTTAAACTCTTCCTCTTCTTCTAGTTCTCTATTTCCCCCATAATCTCTTTTAAATTTTCTCCCCTGAAGGAGAAAATGCCATTTTGAAGATATATTTGCTCAATACAATTTTCTGCTTTGTTTTAGATTTCGTTATATAATCACAAATTTAGTTCATATGGTTAAAGGTGGCAAATTAACAGTTACCACAGTTTGTCATTTTCTAGTCTGTGTTTAATCCAATTGTTATTATTGATTGTACTACTTTAGTGAAGATGACATAATTTTTCTAATTGATTTTTCTTCCAGATATGTCAAGACTGACATTGCCTGAGGGTCATAAACAATACTATAGGCCAGTGCCAAAGAACAAGGGGCTAGACCAAACAGGCAGCAACTTCCCATCCCCAATAAATTGAAGACATAAGATCGTGTAATAGACTCAAAACCCCAAAGCCAGCTATACCTGGAAGATAGCTCTGAGAAGTAGTCATTTGCTAAAGGTTCTCAATACTAGCAATAAAGCTCCCTGCCATAAGCAATTTATAAGCATCAACTCAGGAATTAATAGAAAATATGAACACATGGAAGCAAGATGAAACCCTAGACTTCTAGTTGATGAAAGGCAAACCCAGGGGATAATGAGGTGGAACAATTCAAAACCACCCACCTGGACTCTCTGAAGCGGTAACAATGGAAGCAGAAAAGCCAATGAGTGAGGCTCTAGAAAAAAAATCAAATCAGAAATAATTTCTCAGATAAATACAGAGATGATGCTAATAATAAAGGACATGATTAGTGACACTATAACAGATACAGATAAAAAAATAGAGGAGCTTAGGAAAATGATGGAAACCTTGAATGCTCAACATAGGAAAGAAATGGTACCCACAAAACAGATTCAAACAGATACCCAGGCGATTAAAAAGTCCACTGAAAGTATATGCAGTAGAGTGAGCCAATGTGAGGCCAGAATCTCAGATATAGAAGACAGTATTGTGGTCAGCAACCATGAAAAGAAAAGATTTCTTAAAAATACCAAGAGACCATGAAAAATCAGTCCAACAGCTGCTAAAAGCAAAGAACAATAACTAAAACTGATCAAAGTCAATGAAAAAGTAGGCGATAATGCAAACAACATAAAAAACCTGTTCACAGAAGAAATGGCAAAAAACTTCCCAAATGTGGAAAAAGAACTTGACATACAGTAATTGAGGCATATAGAACTCCAATTAGCCATGACAAAAAAAATCTACAACAAGGCATATAATAGTCAAAATTCCAGAAGTTCTATACAAGAACAGATTAAAAGATATTAGAGAAAATAAAACAAATAACCTATGAAAGAAGGCCCATCAGAATCACAGCAGACTTCTCAACACAAACCCTCAAATCAAGAAAAGTGTAAAGTATGTCAAGCACTAAAAGAAAATAACTTCTAGCCAAGGTTGATGTATCCCAAAAACTATCTTTCAAAATTGATGGAAAAATAAGACACTTCTATGAACATAAGATTCTTCCAAGAACTTCATAACCACCAAATAAGCACTAAAAAACTTCCAAAGGACATTCTAGAAAGAGGTAACAAGAACTATGACTCCATAAACCCCAACAGAATGAATCCGCCAGCCAAGTCAAGTAGATTAAACAGAGGAGTAAAAAAGGTAACCAACAACAGGAAAATAAAATGACAAGGATAACGCAGTACATATCAGTTATAACCATCAAGTGTAAATAGTCTCAATTTACCAGTCAAAGGAAACAGACTGACACAATGGATCAAGAAGCAAGATCCGAAGACTTCCGGGAAGATGGCGACCGGGTAGGCAGCAGAGAGGGAACCTCCCGGAGGATTACCACCCAGACAATGGAATATACCAATATGAGAAGGACAGAAAGGAGAGAGGTGTGTACCCCGAACACAGGAAGGATCTGAAATGGGAACTGAAGCCCTCGGAAAGACTAAGCAAGACCTCTTCTGGAGGAAAGGATCAGAGGGCTGCCATAGAGCAGTTGGAGGGAGAGGAGATGGAGGAGGAGGAAGCCACTGCTCCAAACACACCCTTGGCCCAAGCCCTTGTTCCGGCACTCGCAGCTTCAGCTTCTGAGACCCACGCTTATGGAAGCCTCCTGACTCGGCCAGGGGAGAGTGGAGTTCCGAGAGCTGGTCCAGGTTTGGAGAGGAGAGGGCGCAGCCAGGAAAAGAGGCAATGGTGGTCAGGAGCAGTTGCTGAATCCAGTGTGAGGATGAGAAGCTACAACAGCCACTGAAATAGAATCCTCACCCTGCAGCAACCTTCCTAATCAGTGCCTGGAGGCAAGGTAGAGTCAAAGCAACCAGTACACAGCCCACCACAGCCAGCTCTGTGCCTGCCCCGAGGATGTGGCCTCCTGCCTTTCCACTGCGTGAGCGGCTACCAGCAGAGAGCAGCGGGGAGCATCGGTGGTGAACCCGGAGCCACGGTGGCTCCCAGGGATCCGGCCAGGGAATGGACGGGGGCTGGAGCATGGCAGTGGGAGGGAGCTGCAGATGGAAGTGGATCGCATGGCCCTACACCCTTCTCACTCCAATATCAGGCAGGAAGCATGAGCTGAGTTACCAGACTTTAGCTTCCACCCTGAACTCCCTCTGTGAGCACCTAGAGCCTCGGCACAAACACCACCTGTTCCTGACAGCAATGGGATGAATCCTCGGGCTTCAGGACTCACTAATATGAGCACCAAGAGGGCCTCCTTACTGCTTGCACATATGAACCTTGCATGAACCCATAGCAACAAATTAGATGAAAAGCAGCAGTCCGTGAGTCCAAAAAACAACAACATACTCTACACAGCGGACCCAAGAAAATCCTCCAACTCTATTCTAGAACTAATCTCTAAACTCAGTTCATACCCTGGACTACCACAGTGAGTGCGGGTCGGGGAGATTTCAGGCCCTTGTACCAAGCATCTTAAGTTCATCCAATGCCCAGCTGCAAGGGGTGGGGAACAGCAATACTGGAGATCAGGAGGTGGGAGAGGTGAAGACCTGGAATTAGGGTGCAGACCCGGTTCTCTTACGGAGGGGGTCAGCCTCCAAAGAGTCATAGGTGATCTACAGGGAGACACTAATGGCCTATAAGGGAACCCGGGGGCATTGACGAGGAGCTCAGTAGCCTGGGGGGGAGGGGGCTCCCTCCAGGCTACATGAGAACCCTGAAGACCTAGAAAGGGCCTTTGGCATCGAGGCAGCCAGGCGGAGCTGGGTGATCTGCTGTGGGTGCCCCACAGACCCCTGCGTGGAGCTGGTCAGTCCGCTGAGGGCGCCCCACTCTGCTGAGGGCGCCTCGTGGACTGGACCCACCCCCTCCCCCCCATAGCGCAGTGATGGGCCAGAGCCGGGTGGGCTGCTGTGAGCACAGGTCCTCTTCCACCTCCTACCACAGCAATTTGTATACACTCATATGTGTTATAGCACAATCTAAGTAGCTATGTCTCTTCCCAAGGTGAGAGCCCAAGGGTATAAATAAACCCAAAAGTGCAGTTAATATCACAGGGAAGATGACTGATTGAGTGGTAAAACAACAGAGATTAGGGAGGAAAAAAATTGATTAATCAAATTAGCCATCATCTGTATAACTGAGTAACAAATGTGAAGGTAACATTATGTAAGACAGTATCCAGAGATAATTCCCTACTATGTTCTCTATAATTTTCTATTTCCTCTATTGTTTTTGTGTTAACAGAAGTGAAGATAACTTTATGTAATACAGCATTCAGTGCTAATTCCGTACTATCTTCTCTATAATTTGGTATTTCCTTTAATGTTTATGTGTTAACTAATGTGAAGATAACATTATGTAATACAACATCCAGTGCTAATTCCCTACTATACTATATATAATTTTGTATTTCCTGTATTGTTTATGTGTTATTCTGGTTTATATGTCTACATTCTTCTGTCTTTAAAATAAAAAAAAAGCAAGATCCAACAATAAACTACAGATGAAAAACACATTTAATTCAAAAAATTCATAGACTGAAAGTCAAAGGATGGAAAACCACACTCCACACAACAGGAACCTGCAAAAAAGCAGGGGTAGCTGTTCTATTTGTAGACTAAGTGGACTTCAAGCCAAGACTGATTGAGATAAGAAAAGGTCACTACATCCTTGGTAAGGAAACAATCCAAGAGAAAGAGATAACAATCATAAATATATATGCACCAAATACCAGTGCACCCAACTATATAAAACAAATATTAACAGACATGAAAAATCAAAAAGCACTACTATAATTATAATGGAAGATCTCAGTACCCCACTGTCACAAGTAGACAGATCAGCTAGACAAAAAAATAATAAAAATACCAGTACTGAACCAAACTTTTCAACAAATGGACTTAGATATCAACAGAGTATTCCAACCCACAACATCAAAATACACTCTTCTTAGTTGCATATGAGATATTCTCCAAAGTCAAGACTAACTCATAGAACATCTTTAAGTAAATGTAAGAGAATTGAAACTATCCCATGCATATAATAATCCCATAGTGCAGCGAAATTAGAAATCAGTGGCAAAAGAAAACGAAAACTCCATAAACACATGGAAATGAAATAACACCCTCATGAACAAACAATGGATCTGAGAGGAAATTAAAGAAGAAATCAGTTTCTATAATTAAACAATGATGCCCTTTTAACATACTGGAACTTATGAGATTAATGAAAGCAGTCCTTTGAGGGGAATTTATAGCAGTGAATTCCCATGTCAGAAAAACAGAGTGAGCTCAAATAAACCACCCGGTATTACACCTCAAGCTTCTAGAAAAGGAAGAGCAAGTCAAGCCAAAGCTTGTGTGAGGGAGGAGATTACAAAGCTCGTAATAGAAATTAATGCGATGGAGACTAAGAAAACAGCACAAAGAATCAATGAATTGGAGCTGGTTCTTTGAAAGATGAAATAAGATAAACACACTTTTAGCCAACCTAATAAAAATGACTCAAATCCATACAATTAGGAATAAAAAGGGTAAAATCACAACAGATGTCATAAAAATCCAGGTGATCACTAATACCTTCTTCAAGAACATGTATTCTAGTAAGATAGAAACCAGAGGAAAAACTGGACAGATTTCTAGATACATAGGAATTGCCAAAGCTGAATCAAGAGGACATAAAAATTCTAAATAAACTAACATCAATAAATGAAATTGAAGATATAATTAAAAACTGACCAACAAAGAAAAGCCCAGGTCCTTCACTGCTGATTTATATAAGAAATTTAGATAAGCCATAATCCACTACTTCTCAAACTCTTTAATGAAATTGAAAGAGAAGCAATACTCCCAAATCCACTCCTGGAAGCAAGCTTTACCCTGACACCAAAAGCAGAGAAGAGTCCAAGCAAAAAGAGCTCCAGGCTCATCTCCCATGGACACAGATGCAAAAATCCTCAGTAAGATACTGGCAAACAATGCAGCAAATCATAAAGAAGATTATACATCATGACCAAGTAGGAATTATCCCAGGGATGCAGTGATGGTTCAACCTACACAAATTAATAAATGTAGTATGCTATATTAACAGAACCAAGACTAACATCATGTGATCATCTCAAGAGATGCAAAAAAAGTGTTTCACAATGTCTAACACCCTTTCATGAAAAAAAAAAACACTAGAGAAAAGTGGACTAGTTGGTCTTTACCTCAACCTGATAAAAGCCATCTATGACAAGTCAATAGCCAACATCATACTAAATGGACAAAAAACTGAAAGTTTTCACTCTAAATTCAGGAACAAGGCAAGGGTATACACTATTACCATTCTTATTCAGTGTAGCTCTGGAAACACTGCCCAGAGCAATTAGACAAGAGAAAGAAATAAAAGGAAGAAGGATAGTAAAGGAAGAAGTTAAATTATTATTATTTGCTGATGTCCACCAAAAGACTTTTAGCTTTAATCACCAAACGCAATAGTGCAGCTGGATACAAAGTTGACACTCAAAATTCAATAGCCTTCCTGACAACAAATGGCAAATTCACTGAGAGAGAAATTAGGGAAACAACACTTTTCACAATAGCATCTAAAAAAATTAAATACTGAGGAATCATTCTAACCAAGTAGATAAAAGACCTTTATATTGAACATTATAGTACTCTGAAAAAAGAGACTGAAGAGGATATCAGAAAATAGAAATATACCCCTTGTTCTTGGGTAGGAAGAACCAATATAGTGAAAATGGCTATACTTTCAAAATTATTATACAGATTTAATTCAATCTCAATCAAAATATCAATAACATATCTCACAGAATTAAAGAAAACAATCCTAAAATTCATTTGGAACTAGAAGCAATTCTGGGCAACAAAGGCAAGTCAAGGGGCATTACAATCCCTGACTTGAAATTATACCACAAGCCTACTGTGATAAAAACGGCATGGTACTGGCAAACACACACACACACACACACACACACACACACACACACACACACACACACAAATGGACCTGAGGATCAATGGAGATGATTAAAAGATGCAGAAATAAATGCAAATATGAGATGCAAACACACTCAGCGCCTGCTTATCTTTGATAAGGGAGCCAAACACCTTCACTGGAAAAAAGAGAGCCTCTTTAAGAAATAGCACTGGAAAAACTGGCTCTGCACATGGCAGTGATTAAAACTAGACTCATACCTTTCACCATTCACTAAACTAAAACCAAAATGTATCAAGAGTGTAAATATTAAAACAAAAACACTAAATCTGCTGGAAGATAGAATGGGTGGAACTTTTGGAAACACTGATACAGGCAAAGGTGTTATGAACAAAGCCTTGATCTCACAGGAAACACCAGAAAGAACCAACAGCTTGGACCCCATCTTACTTAAAAGCTTTTTGCACAGCAAAGGGGACTGCCGACAGAGTGAGAAGACAACACACACAGTGCAGATAAAACACTGCCAGCTCTTCCTCAGACAAAGGACTAATATCTAGAATATATAAGGAACTCAAAAAAGTCAGACTCCCCAAATTTAAAGACCCAAACCAGAAATGGGCATCTAAAGTAAATAGATGCTTCTCAGATGAAGAACTAGAAACAACCAATAAATATATGAAACGAATTTCCACATCCCTGGTCATCTGAGAGATGTAAATTAAAACAACACTGAGATTCCATCTTACTCCAGAAAGCATGGCTATTCCTTTTTTTTTTTTTTTTTTGGTACCAAGAATTGAACTCAGGACCTTGCACTTGCCAGGCAGGTGCTGGCTATTCTCAAGAAATCAACCAATAACAAATACTGGTGGAGATGTGCTGAAAAAGGAACCTTCCCCCACTGTTGGTGGGAGTGTAGACTGGTGCAACTACTTTAGAAATGAGTGTGGAGATTCCTCTAAAAACTAAAACTAGAGGTTCCATTCAACCCAGCTATCCCCCTTCTTGGTATTGTCCTGAAAGAATTAAAAGCATCGTACTACAATAATATATGTACACCCATGTTTATAGCTGCCCAGCTTGAGACAGCCAAATGCCCATCAGCTGATGAATGGAAAAAGATGTAGGGTTTTTAAAAAATATAATAGAATACTACTCTGCCACAAAGAAGGATAAGTTTGAGGCATTTCTAGCTAAACAGATGCACCTTGAGATCATACTCAGTGAAATCAGTTGGACACATATGTTTAAATACTTGATTTTTTGGGCTGGGGATATAGCTCAGTGGAATAAGCGCTTGCCTAGCAAGCGCAGGGTCCTGAGTTCGATCCCCAGTACCGCCAAAAAAAAAAAACAACTTGATTTTTTCTTTGGTATAGTGTAAATAAGGACCAAAATGTATACAGTGATCCCTCACCTGTTGCAGGAGTTACATTCCAGAGACTCCCACAATAGGTGAAAATCCGTGAAGCAGCAGTGCTATATTTATTATTTTTATATCTCTTAAGGCTTTATAAACCCTATCCACAGTCCTATAAATGTTTCCCATTCTCTTATTAACCTTTCCTACACTCTTACAAACACTTCATATGCTCTTAAAGACTTTCTACACTCTTCAACCTATGTAATTTTAACAACATGTAAAATTCTATATGGGTCCTTGATGTGAAGTGGACAAGGAGAGATGCTTGGAGAGAGGGGGAGAGCAAACAGACCGATGCTACAGTCACCGAGCCAATCAGCACTCACGATACAGAACACAGTGCTGTGGTTGGCCGCCTTCCATTCCATCAGCCAATAGTGTGCCATGTACAGTCTCCCGTTGGTAAACTTGGACAAGTGGTAATGGCGTACTGCATTTCCATTGTGTACAGTACGGTGTTCATCCACTGATGAAACACACACTGTATTTTATTTTGATTTAATGTTGTTTCAATATGTTTGAATTAACATTTTTATATTGTTTTAATTTTTAGGCAAAAATAATTAAAACAATAAATACATAAATACTTATATACTGCAAAATCCTGTGATATAGCAAAATCTCCACCATACAGAATTAGATATGTTTTTTTAAAAACCAGCGATACAGCAAAGCCACAATAAGCGAACCACAATATAGTGAGGGACGACTGTAACACACACTGGAAAATGTTCAGATGGGGAGGGGACAAGGAAGGAGGGCGGGCAAAAGAAGCAAAGTGCACGAAGAGAAAGAATAGAAGGAAAATGGAAACAAAGCTTGTGTAAGTAAGGAGGGAAAGATGGTTGAAGGGAGGGGAGGAGGATGGGGAAAAGCAAGATATACTGGGCACAGGTGCAAATTCCCTATGAGGAATGTTATCATTACCAATATCTGAAATGAACCAGTAAAATTAAAAAAATAAGCCATCTCAAACCATCAAATTTGTAAATGAAAAAAGAAAGAGAGAAAAGAGAGAAACCGAAGCGTGCCTACTTGCCAATCTCACTCCACGTGTCCCTGAATGGGACTCACCGGACACAAGTGTGGGAAGGTGCGGAAAGGCGTCTCGCCTCTAGGGAGGCCTCCCCTGCGAACCGTGCTGCAGAGCCAACCTGCTCTGAGAGAGACTGAGCAACCCGTACCAACACAAATGTCATCCGGGCGCCGTCTGAGGTCTCCAGGACAGGCATCTGCCTACACCTTCACCATGATCTGGTCCAGAGTCTTCCGCCTGAGGTCAGGCACCGTGGCCTCTTTGCTGGGGTACCCCACGGGGAGCAGCACCAGCAGCTTTTCATGCGAGGGGCGGCCCAGGAGCACCCGCAGATGAGGGCCACAGTTGAGGGGTGTGGTCGTGACTGTCACCAGCCCTGCATTCTAAAATAGGAGAGGAGGGACAGGGTGCATATTAAAGTTAGAGGTGAATCCCAGCTCTGCCTTCAGCCTGGGGTGTTCTCACCCTGTGACACTATCCTGCTCATCCCATGACTTCCCCAAAGCTGGGCAGGGAGGAGGATGACGGCTCACACGCTGGGGGTCCTGAAGTTCACCTCATTCCTCAGCCTCCCTAATCCCTGCCTTCTTCTAACCAAGTTGCCAGAAGCTTCTGGAAAAAGAAAAATACTAGTCTTATTTTTCAGTGACGCTTAAGAAATGGGAATAGCCGGGTGTGATGGCGCACACCTGTAATCCCACCACTCAGGAGGCTGAGGCAGGAGGATCGCTGCAAGTTCAAGACCACCAGCTTGGGCTACAAAGTGAGTTCAAGGCCAGCCTGAACTGCATAGTGAGACCCTGTCTCAAAAAAAAAAGGGGGCGGGGAGTAGTTACTTTATGTAAAGGAGTTTGAGGAATTCAGCCACAGCAAAGGAGCTGCTTGGAGTTCTTTTTAATAATACAACTGGGAGTTCTTTTTACCCAAGAGAGAGGCTGTATCTGGAATATGATCTAAGTGGTAATGGCAGGCTGCTCAGCCCCAATTTACTATCATTTTCCCACTAAATACCCTTTCCTAGACTCCAGTTATCAGACTGTGGTTTGTTATATTGTCGGTAATATGAACATTTGACTCATAAATGTCAAGGCTCTGAAGTGACTTCATTGGTCTCTTCTAAACATCTCTCTTGTATACTCTGATTCATCAAAAGTTTGTGCTGCTGAGGGAATGTGCTCGCGGACACATGTGCTTGGAGTAAGCTGCCGACCTGCAATGTGAGCTTGGTCTGTCTCCGCCTCACTATGGCACTTCTTTTTCTTTACCAGATCCTAACATAGTACTTGCATATAGAATGGCTGAATCTGACTTTTCAGTGAGAAAGTACTTAATTTGATGTCATATCATATACTAAGTGTTATGGTTGATACATTGTGTCAACTTGGGGAGTCCAGAGGTTTGGCTGAGTGACTCAGCCAGAAGCCAGGGTGCTTACTTTGTACACATCCTGAGCCTGTGGAAGAGGAGGGCATGGAGACTATGTGAGAGCTACACGCCCCCTGGGTGGGGGTTGGCTGTTTACAATGTAAGGGAAGGAAAGAGGCTGCTTGCTTCCATTCCTCCCCTTTTACTCTTGTGGTTTGGCTGTGTGCTGCTGCCATGAACGTTTGCCCTCTGCCATGTGCCACTCTGCCTCAGAACCAGCCAAGTAAGGACTGAAACCTCCACAAACTGTAAGCTAAATAGACCTTTCCTTTCTTCATTTTGGGCATTGGGTATTTTGTCTCAGTAACGAGAGAAAAGTAACCAAGACACTGAGCATCTTTTAAAACATAGCTTTTACTCCACACTGAGTTTTGTATATCTTCGGCAGTAGAAACTGTGACTATGTAGAAAATATTAAACAATTCTGCTCACTAATAAAAAGCTGATTTCTGCTAGTATTTTATCTTCCATTTTCCCTTTGATGTGAGTACTTTGGTCTTATCTGAGGTTGTTTTTTTTTTAAACCTCAAATCCTTAGATCACCAAAGGGCTACGGATTGAATTCAGTAAGTCTGTGAACTTGAAAACATAAATGTAGCTTTATATTCACTAACCTCTAGCTGAAATTTAGCATTTTCTTCAATTGTAAACATGGATAACAAATCGCAGTAGTGTTAACAATGTCTATGATTTGTTACCAATACAATTCACAGATATGTTCATGCATCAGTTTATAATTATTATAGATTTTAAAATACCATTACACTCCTTACTTTAAAATTGTAGACTGACTAGTAGGTCTTGATATTTAATGTATTCATGAAGATTTCTATATTTTACTCATATGACAACAAACACAGGGAGTTCCCGTGACTACAGAACCATGCGCGGAAGGAGTGATCACTCCTGGGGAAGTCAGCAGGCCCAATGATACGGTACCCAGGGGCCAGAGGAGACACTGAGGGTAGAGGAAATACCTCACTGATCTGTCCCCAAGTCTCGAAACAATAAACACCTAATAATAATGCGTAGCTTTTTCTTTTTTTTTTTCAATTTTTTTTTTTAAATTTTATTTTAAAGACAAAAGAATGGAGACATATGAACCAGAAAAGCCATAAACAATACAGAAAATACAAAGTTATACAGAATATAGTAGGGAATTAGAACTGGATGTTGTATTACACAATTATCTTCACATTAGTTAACACAAAAACATTAAAGGAAGTACCAAATTATAGATAAGATAGTAGGGAATTTGCACTGGATGCTGTATAATATAAAGTTATCTTCATTTCTGCTAATACAAAAACGACTGAGGAAATACAGAATTATAGAGAACATAGAAGGGAATTAGCTCTGGATGCTGTCCTACATAATGTTACCTT
>PVLD010028959.1:0-11015 GCA_004027595.1 Dinomys branickii | reverse complement strand
CCCTGCTGTGGGTGGGGGCGGGTCCAGTCGGTGAGGTGCCCTCAGCGGGGCCCTCAGTAGAGCAGCCACGGGGCCCACTGCACAGCAGCCACAGGGCCCACAGCAGAGCAGCAATGTCTTTTATCTAAAAGTAGTTTTTAATTTTGTTGGTGTATAATTTGTGAAAATTTTTCTTTTATGGATCATGATTTTAGTGTCATACCTAAGAAGTTTATGCCAAATCCACAAAATTTTTCTTTTTTTAGACCTATAGTCCACTCTTTGTATATGGTGTGATACATGGATCGAAGTTAAGGTGTTTTGTTTTGGCCTGTAACTATCTTATTGTCCCAGGACAATTTATTCACTTACTGAATTTATCATCATCATCATTATTATTATTGAAGTTGGGGATTGAGCCCAGGCTTTTGTGCAGACAAGGCTAGTGCTCTACTATGAGTTATGTCCCCAGCACTTGTTTTGTGTTTTGAGATGGAGGATTTCCCCATATTACTCAGCCTGGACTTGAACTCACATTCTTCCTGCTTTTATCTGCTAAGCAGTTGGGGTGACAGGTGTCACTGCACCTGGCTAGGACATTTTATTCAAAAGACTTTCTCCATAGAATTGCCTTAATATTTTTTTTTTTTTTGAAGATTAGCTGTTCACATGCGTGTGGGTCTATTCTGTTTCACTGATCTGTTTCTTTATTTTGCTAGGAATGTCATATTGCCTTCACTATTGTATCTATATGTTAACCTCAAAGTCGTATAGTGTTAGTCCTCAAACTCTGGTTTTTATTAGTTTGGTTTGGCTATTCTTGAAATTTTTATTTTTGTATGAATGTCTAAAACCAGCTTTTCAACTTTTACAAAAAAATCTGCTGGGATTAGGAGTGCATTGAATCTATAAATCATTTTGAGTAGACTAGACCCTGAACAAAATTAGATTTTCTGATCCATTAACTTATAAATATGGTCTCTCTCCATTTATCTAGGTATTTCAGAATTTTTGTCAGCAATATTTTGTAGTTTTCAATGTTTATATATACACACCATCTTTTGTCAGATTTATCCCTAAGTTTTTTTTTTTTATGTTGTTGGAACAATTTTCCTAAATTGCTTGTTGCTACAACACAGAAATAAAACTGAAGAACATGCATACTATTTCCTATACTAGCTATATCAATACATTCCTACCAACAGTATAAAAAAGATCTCTAAATTTATCTTATATAATAGCAATTTTGTACCCTTTGACCTCTGTCTCCTTTCTCCTCCCACCTGCTGGCCACTATCCTACTTTCCATGTCTATGTATGTGTTGTGTTTTTAGATTTCACATATGAGATCACCTAATATATTTTCTGTGTCTGGCTTATCTTATTTAGTGTAATTTTCTCCAGATTCATCAATGTTGTTGCTGAATTGATCACACACCCTTAATCCCAGCATCACACCCTCTGAAAAGCACACCCCCCATGACTGCATGAGGTTTTAGGGGGACATCTAGACACAAAACCCTAGTGATTTCCCAGCATACTATAAATAGACAAAATCATTAAAGTGTTATGTGGAACTTTACAGCTGTGTTAAGACACCAGAGCTATGTCTGGCTGTTTAGTTAGCATAAGATAAGCCAGTTACAAGTTGGATAAAGTCCCCTTTCTCTTTGCTAGTATATATCTCCCTCCTTCTAACTTACTCTGCAGAGATCCACTCAGTCTTGCTGCTGCTCATTTCTGTCAGTAGATGTACAATGGTTCATCTACTCTTAGCAGAGAAGGAAATCTGGCCATTTGCAGCAACGTGAGTAAACCTGGGAGACATTTTGCTCAGTGAGATGAGCTAGATACAAAAAGAGAAATGCTGCATGATTGCATTAACCCTTGGGACCTAAAACAGTCAAATTCCCATAGGCAGAGAGTCATCTTCAGTTGTGCTGTTATAGTGGTCTTGATGTCCTGAATTAATTCAAAGTATTTACTTTTCATTGTCATTTTGACTTTGAAGAAGAGCCAGAAATTTCATGGTGCCAGATGTAGTGAATGAAGACATATTATGTTTTTATGAACCTTCCTTTCTGTTGGGCAGTACTAGGAATTCACTTTATTTTTAATCATACCTCATAAAGATATAAAAAGAAGACTTCAGAGCTGCTTAAAAAGTTGGCAGGGCCCAGCGTGGTGGTGCACGCCTGTAATGCCAGCACTCGGAACGCTGAGGTAGGAGGATTGCTGTGAGTTCGGAACTAGCCTGGGCTGCAAAGTGAGCTCAAGGCCAGCCTGAACTGCATAGCGAGACCCTGTCTCAAAATGACCAAAAAAAAAAAAAAAAAGGCAAGAATAATGGGATAAGCAGCTGGACATTGTGGCACCTGTCTGTAATACCTGCCCTTTGGAGGTTGAGGCAAGGGGATTGCCATGAGTTCAAGGTCAGCGTGAACTACATAGCAAGGTATTATCTCACCCCACCAAAGAGTGATGGGATAAGTATATTCAAAGAAAGAGGTAGTATTTTGAGGAGGATTAATGGTAATGTGTCTTTTATTGTAATAAATACTTAAAAATTTAAACATTCCCCATGTACTTTGGTCACCCCACATACACATTTTTTTTAAGTTTTGAAAAGAAATACAATTGAACTTTGTATGCTGGTATTGTATACTTTGAATTTGTTAAAATTATTAACTCTAATACTTCTATGTAACTTTCTTAAAATGCTGTATATAGAATGATCGTATCATCTATGGGTAGAGACAGTTCTACTTTCAGTCTAGATGTTAGGATTTGTGTCTAGGTGTCCCCCCACAGCCTCATGCAGTCATGGGTGTGACATTCTAGAGTTTATGGTTGATCCACAGTCCAATATTGGGATTATGGATATGAGTGCTACACCCGCCCTGGGGCAGGTAGCTTGTGTACAGTATAAGGGGGGGGAAAGAGGCTTGCTGTTCCCGCCCACTTTTCCCTTTTTCTCTTGTTGCTTTTGCTATTTTCTGCTGCTATGAACTATTGCCCTGCACCATATGCCACCCTGCCTTGGAGCCAGCTGCTTATAGACTGAAACCTCCATAAACTGTAAGATAAACTTTTCCTTCCTTAATTTTGGGTGTTAGATATTTTGTCCCAGCAAGAGAAAAGTAACTGAGACCCTAGATGCCTATTTTCTTTTTTTTTGTTGTGCTGTCTAGATCGTTATAACTTTAAACAGAGGTGAGAGTGGATACCTCTGCCTTGTTCTTGACTTCAGGGATAAAGCATGTAGATATTCATCAGTAAGTATGATATTAACTGTAGGCTTTTTCATAAGTATCCTTTATGAGGTTAGAGAAATTCCCTTGTATCCATGGTTGATGAGATTTGAATCAGGAATGGATATTAGATTTATAAAATACTTTTTCTAGATTTATTGAGTTGATTATATGGGCTTTGTCCTTACCATATTAATATAATGTATTGCCTTTCTGAAGGAAACTCTACAGAAGTCCTTGATTTTACTGTAATCATAAAGCTCTAAATCGATGTCATAATCTAATTTTAGAACATGTTTATTACTTTTAAAAATGTACTAATTAATTGTACCTTGTGCCTATTAATTCCTCATTCTTGAACCCCCTCTAATCTGTAGGCAACCCCCACTGTACTTTCTGTCTGTATAGACTTGTCTATTCTGGAATTCTCATGCAAAGAGGATCATACAATATGTGGTCTTTTTTGACTGTCTCTGTCACTTACTATGATTTTGAGGTTCATTCATGTTGCAGCAAGTATCAGTAGTTCATTCCTGCTTATGGCCTGATATTCTCTTATATGTATGTACTACGTTTTGTTTATCTATTCATCAGTTAATGATCTTTTGGATTTTTCTTCACTTTTTAGATAGTATGAATAATGGTTATATGAATAATTTGTGTGCAAGTTTTTTTTTTGTTTTTGTCTTTTTGAGATAGGGTCTCACTATGCAGTTCAGGCTGACCTTGAGCTCACTTTATAGCCCAGGCTGGTCTTGGAACTTGCAGTGATCCTCCTGCCTCAGCCTCCCAAGTACTAGAATTACAGGCGTGAGCCACCACACCTGGCTTTGTGCACGGTTTTATATAGGTATATTTTAAATTCGTTTAAGTAGATACCTAGAGGTAAATCGCTAGGTTTCTTAGTAACTCTGTGAAACAATTTAGAAACTTCTAAACATTTAGATGCACCATATTCCATTCCTATCAGAAATGTATACAGAGCCTGGTGTGGTGGTGCACATCTATAATCCCAGCACTCTGGGAGGCCAACACAGGAGAACTGCAAGTTCAAATCCAAACTGGGCAGCTTAGTGACTTAGTGAGACTCTGTCTCAGAATTTTAAAAGGGGGGTGGTCCTGGGGATATAGATTAATGTAAAGGTCCTGGTTTAGTCTCTAGTAACACAGAAAGAAAGAAAGGAGAGAGAGAGAAAGAGGGAGGAAGAGAGAGCAAAGAAAGAAAGAGATAGAAAGCAATTAAGTAAGAGAAAAAAGAAAAAGGAAAAAAAGAAAAAGAAAGGGAAAGGTGGAAGGAAGGAAGGAAGAGAAAAAGAGGAAAGGAAACAAAGAAAGAAAAAGATACAAAGGCGCCAACATTTTTGCATTCTTATCAACACTTAATATTGTCTGTCATTTTGTTTTGTTTTGTTCAGACAGGGTCTCCTTGTGTAGTCTAGTCTGGCCTTGAATTTATGGCAATCCTCTTGCCTTAGCCTTCCTGTTGCTGGGATTACAGGTGTGTGTCACCACGCCTGGTTCTCATTATGGTCTTGATTTGCATGTTCCTACTGACAATATTGAACATCTTTTTATGTGCTTACTGACCACTTGTTGCCTTTGTAGAAAAGTTTATTCTTTATTTGTTTTTAAATTATGGCTGGGGATATAGCTCAGTGGCTCAAGCACCTGCCTAGCAAGTGCAAGGTCCTGAGTTTAATTCCTGGTACTCCCCAAAAATATGTTGTTTGTATTTTTATTATTGAATTTCAAGAGTTCTTTATTTGTTCTAGGTAAAAATTCTCTATTTGTTGAGTGTGGTAGCATATGCCTGTAGTCACAGACCTTTGGAAGCTGAAGCAGGAGGATCTTAAATTTAAGTCCTGGGCCACCTAGTGAGAGCTTGTCTAAAAAATCTTAATCAGTTAGTTGGTTTGCAAATATTTTCTTCCAGTCTATAGATTGTCTTTTTACTTTACTTTCTTGTCTTTCTGACTTTTGTTTGTTTGTTTGTTTTTTGGCTTTTTGAGACGGGATCTTGCTATGTAGTACAGACTAGCCTTGTACTAGCTTTGTACGTAGCCCAGACTGACCTTGAATTTGAAGCAATCCTCCTGCCTCAGCCTCCCTAGTACTGGGATATCACGTGTGCACCACCATGCCTGGCCTTTTTGACTTTAATTTAAAGTCAGAAGTTTTTAATTTTGATGAAGTCCAACTTACTAATTGCCATGGTTTAGACAGAGTATTCCCAAGGTTTCAGGTGGCAGTTTGGTCCCTACTATGGCAGCATTAAGAGGTGGGAGGACTTTTAGATGTGAGGCCTAGTGGCCTAGGTCACTGGGGCTCTGAGGAGGGGTGGGTGCTGCTCTCAGAGAGTGAATTTGTTGTTCTTATGAATGGTTGATATTAAAGAACCAGCCTGGCCTCTCATCTGTCTGCCTTCTCATCTCACCAAGTGATGTTTCCCTCTTATGGGAATTCCTATCTTTGTAATTTTCTGCCATCCACCATGAAGTTATCACCACGGCTGAGCTGGACCCATGCCTTGAGCCTCCAGAACTGTGCGCTATAAGTGAACCTCTTTTCTTTATAAGATATCCAGCTTTGGGTATTTTATTATAATAATGGAAACTAGACTAAGATTCTAATCATACCTTTTATGAGTATGTTTTTGGTGGTGTAATTAGGAAATCTGTGCCTAACATAAGGTCACAAAGATCTGCCCCATCATTTTCTTCCAAGAGTTTTATGTAGTTAGGTCTATGATTTACTTTGAGTTTTCATACATGGCATGAGGGGTAGGAGTCCAATTTTATTCTTTTGAATGATTGGTTGCATTTTGTTTGAGGGTATCCTGTTGAGGATTTTTGCAACTATATTCATTAAAGATACTGGCCCATAGTTCTCTTTTTTGGTTGATCTTTGTCTGGTTTGGGAATCTGAGTAGTAATGCTGGCTTTCAGGAATGATTTTGGGAGTACTGCATCCCTTTCACTTGCATCACAGATCTTGAAGAGTATTAGTGTTACATTTTTCCTGAAGGGGAAAGTTAAATAAAAATCTGAGAAATAGGATATTTTTGGTTCACAAAAGCAAAATAATCTGATGGATTAAGAGCTCAAATTAAGGCCAGGCATGGTGGCACATGCCTGTAATGCCAGCACTTGGTAAGCTGAGTAGGAGGATTGCTGTGAGTTTGAGGCCAGCCTGGGCTACATAGCCAAGTTCAAGGCCAGCCTGAACTACATAGTGAGACTCTATTTAAAAAAAAACAAAAAACAAAAAACTCAAATTTATAGTTTGCATATATAGTTTAAATTAAAAATGAGTTGTCATGCTGATTTTTTAGTCATGCTAATATGACTAAACAGCATGGTTACAACTCATTTTGAATTTTTGAGATACCCTGTTTGATCATTGGCCAAGCCTACCTATAAATTTCAGGATCCTAGTATGTCATTCTCACTGAATTATTTTCAGTTAGGGTGTGTCATGAGTGATCTAGCCATTAACATATGTTGGACACATTTGTGTCTTTCCACAATGTCAGACTTTATTGAATAATAATATATTCACAGGTTACATCAATTTTATCAGCCTTGTCTGGCGAAGTACTCAAGATTTCACTTTATAGCCAATGAGCCAGGCAGTCAGTTTGTTTGATTGATTGATTGGATTTTTGAGGCAGGGTCTTACAAGCTGGCCTTGAACTCCCATTGGATCCTCTTTTGTCAGTCTCCTGAGTGCTAGGATTACAGGTGTGAGCTGCCATGCCCAGCAAACATTGGTTCTTTCATTATAATATTAGTTGCTAATATCTGTGGAACTCACGTTACACATCATACTTTGCACAATAATATACAGGTTGCAGAACATCTAAGAACAGATTAACAGCAGCTGCAAAATTCCAAGAGCAGAACTAAAAGCAAAGGCAGAAAGCCCAGAGATCTGAAAAGTCACCATAGGTGGCCAATTACAGTTACACACCAGAGCTTGTTTGAGCTATGGGCTTGTTGAAATCACAGTTGGTTCAAAGCGCAAGTCTGGATAGCAGACACTGAGTGCAGGGCAGCCTGAAGGGAGAGCAAGGGGAGCTGAAAGCGGAGGCCTTAGACCTGGAGTTGGTCCCCAGTTGGCCTCAGGACGTGTTTAGCGTGTGGTCTGATGCAATGCCAGGCCCAACTACGGGACCCCCACCCCCGTGCTCTCCGCCCCCTTATTACATGACTCTGGTAGGTCCTCTAAGCTCGTATGTCACGCGTCCATGTTCCCCTGATTTAATCTGATGAGTTTACAGGTGATATTTTTATTATCATGATGAATTCATTCATTTGTCCCTTATGATTATGCTATGTAGGTGGAAGGTGTTTTGTTTCATTGTAGGGTTTTTCCTTTTTTTTGAGACAGGGTCTCATTGTGTAGCACAGGCTGGTCTCAAAGTCATGGAGGTCCTCCTGCCTTAGCTTCTCAAGTGCTGGGATTACAGGGTTGCACCACCATCTGGTTAAAAAACCCTTAGTTATTCTGGGCTGATCAGGCCTGCAATCTCCCAAGTGAGTCATTTACTGTGAAGGCATAAATAAATGAGACAGTTGAAATGATTTCAGGGCTCTAGGAGAGTCTCACTCTCTTAAAGCTTCGATATTCTCTTGAGTTTAGCCAAGGACTTCTCTGTGCAGCCTGTATTTGTTTGGTTTTCAAACAAAAGGGGGGATACTCAAGAAAACTTGGTAATCTGGGCCAGACTTTTCCAAGTAATACATTATGTTAATTTAGGAGAACTGTGTTATCTCCAGGAAGGCCTTCACAGTGGGAGTGAGATGCCTGCAGCTAGTCTCCTTTAAGTTAGTTGGGGTTGGAGCCAGATGTCCTCAGCTGTGGCCTTGCCTTGTCCATAGAGGCATCACAGCTTCACAGGCCAGTGCAGGCCTCAGCGGTGACCTCATAGAGGTTCATTTACTATGACTCCACTGCCCATCCCCAGACAAGGTGCCTAAGCTTCAGACAACTCACAGATAAACACAAAGCCAATTGGTTAATATTAAATCCTGCTCAGAGCCCCTTTGTAGTGGTCCCTAACATGCCAGCACACTTGGCTTGTCTGGGGTTTCTAAATAAGCTTGATGTGTTCAGGGTCTGGTGCCCATTTGTTGCACAGATGCACTGCCAAGTTACTCTTCCTCAGCACTGGCACTAAACTTGGTGCAAGCTGCTTTGTACAGCGGAGTCACTGGGAGTGAAGCAGGGCCTGGGCGCTCTGCGTCTATGCAGCGCAGAGTAGCTCACAGTGGGACCTGCCCGTTCTGCACAGGGCATCTGGATGAACAGTTGCTCAGAACACCAGTTTCCTGTGACTTAATTTGACAGGTCATAGAGCAATGTAGTTTCCTGAGGAATTTTATCCTTAGTGTATTTGCAACTGTCTTTTGTTTCTCTGTTCAAGTCATAGTTTTTCATTGATTGTTGCAGATTTGCACTACTAATAGGACAGTCCTGTGACTTAGATAATAAATTTAAGATTTCATAGTGGGGAAAGCCAGAGGTCTGAAATCAAAGTGTCAATAGGTTTGGTTCCTCCTGGAGGCTCCCAGGGAGATCTCCTAGCTTCCAGGGTCTATCAGCAGATTTTGGCATCTCTTATAGACAGAGTAATCTCTACCTCCACCTTCACATGGCATGGATAATGCTACTTAGTTATTATCCATGGTATGAAGTTCAGTCTACACATATGCTTAAAACTGTAGAAAATATAAAGAGATGAAGTAATCTGAAATTAGAAAAAACGAACTATCTCTTAAGGTATCTGACTCAAAACTTTTCTTTTATAGCTGTTGGAAAAATAAGAGGAAAGCCTCTTCCATTGCTCTTATATTTTGAGGCTATATTTAGCACAAGTCATGCTTTTAGATATCCTGTTGATGCATGTCTAACTTTGGAAGGAATCAAATGCGGACTGTCTGAAAAACGCCTTGATTTAGTTATCAACTGGGTCACCCAGGAAAGGTAAGCAAAATTCAGCTTTTAACTGAATTTTCGTATCTGGTTAATATAGTTCTCAAAATTATAAATTTTATTATCAAGACATTATTTGAGCATGTATTTTGGGACCTTATGGCAATTAATTAGTTAGAAAGTATTTACTAAGGATTCGTGGCGTAATGAAGACCAGTTGTGATGAGACCAGATTAAGAATTGATTCACAGTAGTTCACAAGACAGTACTTGATGACTTCATTGTAGATGGAAGTTAGACAGTAAGGATGGAGAAGGGTTGTCAATGTCACAGTGCTTAGGAGGGAAAGACAGGAACCTGGTTCCAGACAGACTGTGGCATACATGTAAAAGATGAACCTAGGAGATAGATAACGCTGGAAGAACATGGACCAAGGTAACATTTAGAACACATAAACCAAGAAGGATAGGGTTTGGGTGAACAGGGTTGATAGAGGGAGGGCTTCTCAGGAAATGCCTATTAAGGATTGAGTGATGCAGAATAAGGAAGGGACACTGGCCTCAGACAGAGTCTTCTCGGCCTAATTTATGAAGGATGGCTCTGGAGCATAAATCATACTGCAGAGCTGTCCTCCCTTGTGGCAAGTCCTGGCCTTACATGCTTCTTTATCAGACTACTGAGGGCTGTGGGCTACCTAGAGGAGGTGGGAGCACATAGAGTCCCAGGGGCAAGTGGCCTCCATCAACCAAGAGCAATATGCTCTGGGAGGGAGGTCCCTATGAATAGCTGGCAGCCACCACCCAGAGCAGCTGGAAAGTGGATAGTGGCCCAGTGTGAAGGGTTTAGATGGGGCATTTAAGTGGCATCTATACCAGTCTATCATTTGCACATGCAGTTCTGTTTATTTTTCATATTAAATTCACTCCATCCAGGCACAGCTTCTCCAGGATTCTGTGATCATAAATCTTGGGGAAATTCGGAAGAGGAGGGTTAGTGGGACAAATTGGAGTTTCTGTTACAGTTGGTCTTAGGTCTCTCATTTCATTTTTTATAATTTTATTGAGGTATAGTTTATAGAATATACATATGTAAGGCATACAGGTTGATAAGTTCATAAAAATTTTATGTTTTCTGTTTTTATTAGTACATGTTTGCATTATGTGATGATGACATTGCGTTTAGGAACTGGCACATGCACCTGATATACTGATTCTTTTTTATAATCTCTTTCCCTTCCTCTTGCTCTTCCCTCCATCTCTTGACCCCGTTCCCATTTGAACACAGTGTATTTCCCTCCTTCCCTTTATCTGTCTTTTATTTTTCTCTTCATTTATATTTTGTGGTCTTTAAGTCTATGTGTCTGATTTATTTCACTTAACATTATAGTCTCAAGGCACATCCATTTTCCTGCAATGACTCAACTCTTTGTTTTTTAAAATTTTTTAAGTCTATCTTTCATTATAGCATAATAGTACTCTATTATATGTAAATATTTTCGTTATCATCTGCTGATGGGCATATAGGCTACTTCCAAGATTTAGCTATTATGAATTCTGCTGCTATAAACATAAGTATACATGTATCACTGTAATATTGTGAGGGTTGAGATGCCCGCCGCATGTAGGAAGACACCAACAGACGTTTGCTCATGCAATTTGCAAAGGGTCTTTATTGTCCAGGCATGCGTGGGGCTCACTGAACACGCAGGAACAGAGAGCCCCGAGTTGGGCCCGAGTAGGGCTTATGTGCTTTAGAACAAAGGGAGGAGGGGTCTTTGCAAGCGTGGTTACAGAAGCAGATGGCATTGGTTAGTTTAAATGGCTTTTTACATTTATTGGAGGAAATAACTAC
>PVLD010028958.1:0-18684 GCA_004027595.1 Dinomys branickii | reverse complement strand
TATTTATTTATTTATTTATTTATGCTGGGGATCAAATGCAAAGTCTTTACACATGCTATGCCAATGATCTACCACTAAGCTACATCTCTAGCCCCCAGGATTTATTAAATGATTTAATTATTTAGCTATGGAAAGGTAAAGTCAAGGTCCAGTTCTTGGGTGACAGAAGAGCAACTGCTCTGCATAATAGTTTTTTGTTGTTTTAAATGAAAAAAAGAAACAAAAGAAAAGGCTATTCTGAACATGAGCTTGGGGTCTCCTGTGCACATGATTACACTTTCACAGAGATTGTTTTCCAGGATGTTGATCCAGATTCCACTGTCTGATCATTCTTCACGCATGAGTGTGTTCTTGGATTTGTGAGTTCCTGCTGTACGTTGTCTCAGGAGGTCAGGAATAGGTTGTCAAGAAAGACAGCTGGACGTGGTGGTGCACACCTGTGATTCCAGCACTCAGGAGGCTGAGGTACGAGGATTACGGCGAGACCAGCCTGGGCTACAAAGTGAGAGCAAAGCCAGCCTGAACTGCATAGTGACAGCCTGTCTCAAAAAACTAAACTAAACAATGAGCAGTATCTTTACTTCCTGCAGGTGGCGAGCCCTAGAGTCAGGCAGGCAGGGAGTTCCCCCGGGGGTTTTATGTTCAGGTTAGATTAGATTTCAACACCCTAGCACCCAGATGAAGCAATTTTGGGGAGGATGGTGTTAAAATAACCACTAAGCTAGTGTCCCTTGGCTGGGGACATTTTGAAGTGCTACAGCTAACCTAAGAGCTGCTCGGGTTGTCCAGGAATTGTCACTTCTAGGAGTATGAAGATAGAAGGTTGTTAGACAGAACAGCAGAATCATAAGCTTATTAAGACGCTGCTGTATGAAGCCTTGTGGAAGGGTGTACTTAGGACTAATTTTTTTTTCTGTTCAATTTAAGTCACAATTCCATTGAGCAAGTGTTGCTAAAAGGAAAAGTAAATTTAAGTGAGCTGTTACTGCTTAGGATCCTGTGTTTGCAAGCAACAAAGTGGACCCTAGCTAACCCGAGTGTTTGGATATTATCATAGAAGCGTGGAAGAGCTTGACTATGGAAGGAAGGGCTAAAGAAGAAGCAAGCTTCAGGAAGCTTGGGAGGCAGCACGCACGAGTGAGCACGTCAGGGTACTGCCTTTCGGAGGAGTCAGCTCATTCTTTTTCAGTGTTCGAGTCTTTCTTCAAGATTTAAGTGGCCCAGGGCTGGGGATATAGCTCAGTTGAATAAGCGCTTGCCTGGCAAGTGCAAGGTCCTGAGTTCGATCCCCGGTACCACCAAAAAAAAAAAAAAAAGAAGATTTAAGTGGCCCAGAGAAGCTGACTGACCTAGGTTGAGTTACAGGGAAAAGGCATTTTGAAGGACAGTCCTCTTAACTGTGTATTCACTGGACAAAAGATGGCTTCCTACCATACTGCAGGAAGTGAAGGGTAGCTGAGCAGGCAGAAAACAGCTGTCCGCTCATCAGTTTTCTCAATGAGTGTACATTCAGGAAAATCAGTCATCCCCGGAGCCCCTTACAGGGAGATAAAGTTGCCTGTGGAACCCACTTTATGACCTTATAAAACAGTAGATAAAAGTAGCCAATTCAGTTTCTCCCTCCAAAATCAATGGGATATTTTGGTTTTCAAGAAGTACACACTGAAGTATTAAAGGGTCTGATATAGGCAACCTGCTCTCAAAGAATTTAGAAGAACCAGGTGTGGTGGTATATGCCTGTAATCGTGACACTTAAAAGGCTAAGGCAGCAGGATTGTAAATCTTAGCCCAATCTGATCAACTTAGTGACTTAGTGAGACCCTGTTTGAAAAGAGTGAGGTTGCTGGGCCTAGTGAAGCTGGCGCACACCTGTAATCCCAGCACTCAGGAGGCTGAGGCAGGAGGACTGCCACAAATTCAAGGCCAGCCTGGGCTATATAGTTAGTTCAGGGGCAGCACGAACTATAGAGCAAGACTGTGTCTCAAAAAAAAAAAAAAAAAAAAAAAAGTGGGTAGGGTGATATGGGAATGTAGTGGAGTGCAAAACCAGATTCAGTCCCTACTATTTAAAACAGAAAACAGAAGGAAACATATGTATTTAGAGAGATGAAGATCTCCTTCTAGCTAATATTTTTTAAAATAGTGAATTTGGACAAACGATATATAAATACAAATTCTTTGTGCTGTTCTTGAAAGTTTTTTCTGAGTTTGTAATTATTTCAAAATGAAGTTGTAGTGCCGGGCATGGTGGCACACGCATGTAATACCAGCGCTTGGGAGGTTGAGGCAGGAGGATCATTGTGAGTTCAACATGAGCCTGGGCTACAAAGTGAGCTCAAGGCCAGCCTGAACTGCATAGTGAGACCCTGTCTCCAAAATGACAAAGAAACAAAAAACAAAAAAACCCACAAACAAAATGAAATTGTAAAAATAGTCAATGGGCAGGGTAAAAGGAAATCTGCTTTTCCAGTTGCATGTCCAAAGATCTTCTGATGAATAATTATGCAACAAATGAACATTTGTGTGTCTATTGCCAGATCCAACCTCTACAGGAAGTTCTGCGTGCCAGGGCATGTACTCTCAATGAATTATTGCTATTAGTTGACAAAGCTCCACTGTGAACCTATAAAATACCGGATAAGGCCTATCTATTTACTCCTCTTTGAGGAGTCTGACTAAGTGGGTGGAGATTTCTTTTGGCTTTTTTACTTTTCACATTTGTTTGGGAATGTATTTCAGACACGGGGTGTATAGTTAAGAGCTTGTGCTTTTAATAGTCATTTACAACCCAACAATTTTCTCTACCAAGTACTTACTAACTTGATTTGAAGCCAAAATTACTAACTTCACAGTCATTTCTTATTGCAAAAAGATTTTAGTCTGTAGAAGAATAATCATTGCAGAACTGGTAGTAGCAAAATTGAGGGACCAGCCAGTCATCCACGGTGTACGGATAAAATACATTTGTGCCACTGAACGTTGATGTGGGAGATAAGAGAGAATGAGGCAGACCTCCAGGAGCAGGTGCGGAATGATCTCCAAGTGAAAAATAAATGAAGCTCGGAGCGGTGACAAGCGCCCGGAGTCCCAGACAATCCAGAGCCTGAGGCGGGATTACTTGAGCCTAGGAGTTCAGAACTAACCTGGGCAGTATAGCAAGACACCATTTCAGAACATGGAAAAAACATTTTTTTAATGAAGCAGCTCTATGTGAATGGACATGAAGAACTGCCAATGTATGTTTTTAAGAGTAATGTGCAAAAGGGACAAGTATCAGAGGAAGACTGCTTCTCATGTCTTCTGAGTTTTGTATCAAAATTAATGAGCCATTATTCGTTAGAAGCAGACCCTGGGGGTCCATCTGATGTAGGCTTCAGTCCGGTTAGATCAGGAGAGGCAGGAAGATCATCCCACTGTATTAAGCCGTGAATATTTTGAGACTGAGTCTGTGGCTTCTCACTTTTCTGCTCTTTGCGCTCAGCCGTCTTTGCATGTGACAGGCGACCTGAATTAAATTGAATTCCTGGACGGCGCTTTTGGGGGACACTTCTCTATTACTGCTTCCCAATTTTAATATAGGATTATGAGTGATTCACGTGTTTCTCTCTTTTCTATCCTAAAGGAAAAAGATGAAACAAGCTTTTTTTTTCTTGTTCTGAAGCCATTCAGTAGATGTAAGCTAGTGCTTACTTTTGCAGTGCATTTTGATACAATAAACCTGTATGTAAAATGTGCTCCTATTTTGGCCAAATAATTCCATCCTAGCAATTTATCCTAAAGAAATAATCACGCAATTTGAAAAAGATGTGTGTACAAGGACATTCACTGCCATGTTGCTGTTGCTGTTGAAATTTTTCTCCAGATATAGAGGCACGTACCTATGATCCCAGCACTCTGGAAGACTAGGGCAGGAGGGCTACAAGTTTAAGCCCAGCACGAGCAACTTAGCAACTTAGCAATCACTGTCTCAAGAAAAAATAACAAATGATGTGGGGAGATAGCTCAGTGTGAAAGCTCTGGGTGCAACCCCCAGCACCACCAACAAAATTGAAACGTTTGAAATTTTGGAGGGCCGGTGATATAGCACAGTGGCACAAGCACCTGCCCGGCAAGCACAAGGGCCTAAGTTTGATTCTCAGAACCAAATAAATAAATAAATAAATAAATTTTGGAAACAATCTAAATGTTTATAGATAGGTAACTGGTTGATCAGAGAATGGGTTAGCTGTGTAATGTGTCCATAAAAGTGATTATTTCAGCATATATGTATATAATGTATGTTATATATTATATATATTTCAAAAGTTGAAAACAGCATGAATTTCTTGGATTATGGTTCTGGGGGTCAGAATCTAAAATCAAGGCATATGCAGCCCTATGTTCCTACATAAGGGGGAAAATTCATTTCCTCTCCTTGAGGTTGCCTTCACTCCTTGGACCACGGTCTCTTCCTCACTTCTGCTTCAGGGTCGTAGCTCCTCCTCCTCATCTTCCTCCTTCTCCTCTCTCTCTCTCTCTCTCTCTCTCTGTATGTGTGTGTGTGTGTATATGTTTATATATATATATATGTTAGAATATATTTTATTTTATATAATCTGTACATATTTTATATAAAGTATATTTTAAATACATATACTTTATATTTTTTTTTAGTATTGAGGATTGAACTCAGGACCTTTACATTGAGCTACATCCCCAGTCCTTTTTTTTCTCTTTTTAAAAACTGTTTACCGGATGTAGTGGCGCACACCTGTAATGCAGGCACTGGGGAGGCTGAGGCAGGAGGATTATTGCAAGTTTGGGGCCAGCCTGGGCTACAAAGTGAGCTCAAGGCCAGCCTGAACTGCATAGCGAGACCCTGGCTCAACACAAACAAACAAACAAAAATTATTACTAACATATATCATTTCTCCCTATTCTAGTAATTATGTTGAAGAACACTATGTGTATGCTTTCTGTGCGTGACTGAGTATTGAACCAGAGCCTTCACACTAAGCTACATTCCCAGGCCTTTTCTATTTCTTATTTTGATCTCACTAAGTTGCTAAATTGCTCAGGCTGAGATTATAGGCAGGTGTTGCCATGTATGGCTCAAAAAAAAAGACTATCCCAGCATGCCTGGAAACTGGAACGAGAGGACTGCAGGTCCGAGCCCAGCCTGGGAGAAGGCCCTGGGTTCAATCCTCAGTACTACAAAAAAAAAAAAAAAGACTAGATAATTTGTGTGTGTGTGTGTGTGTGTGTATGACACAGAGAGAGTGACAGACAGAGAGAGAGGAAGAAAGGGAGAGAAAGAGACTGAGACTAGATCTTGTTGTTTTGCCAGAACTGGCCTCAAATCCCTGGCTCAGTCCCTCAATTCTCCTGCCTCAGCCTCCTGAGTAGTTGGAACTACAGAAATGCCGCACAATGCCTGCCTCCTGGAAGTACTGTCAACATCCCCATTTTATGGATGGGCATAGTGAGACGCATAGGTGTTAAGCTCTTTGCACTTGATTGAGTTCATACATTTACTGTGCCCTCATTATGCATAGTACCCCAGTATACACAGTAGACACTCAGTATTGGATAAGTAATAATAGCAGCTTCTTTTTATGAATACCTAATGAATTTAGAATGTGCCAGCTCAGAGGTGGTCATGGTGGCACACGCCTGTGAGCCCAGCACTCGGGAGGCTGAGGCAGGAGGGTTGTTGGGAGTTCGAGACCAACCTGGGCTACAACATGAGCACAAGTCCAGCCTGAATTGCATAGAGACCCTGTCTCAAAAAAAAAAACTGAACATACCCTCCACTAGCCCAGAGTCCCCGCTTTTGGCATCCTCAAGGCAAGGCAGCACTCCCTGCCACTTTAAATTAGAGCAGGTCTCCTTTTATGACACACCTCTCTGGGCTCAGTTAGAGCACTTATCGTAAGTGTCCTTAGATAGTCCTTTCTAGAATGCCCGCCTTCTCTTCTAGACTGGATCTCAAGTGAAGATAGTGACTTTTTTTTTTTAAATGGGTATGTGGCACCAAGTCCAGCTTTGAGGGTGGCTTTTTTTTTTTTTCCTGTTTACTTTATTCCCAGAATCCAGCGCTGGACCTGAAGCATGGCCTGCCTGCCAGAGCTTGGCTACATATTTTCTCCTCTAATCCTTACCCTATTCAGTAAGATTATCCCCATTTTTTACATGTGAAGAAACTGAGATTCAGGGAAGACCTGAAGTCCATGGTGCCCCACACTAGAGGAAGTGTGTGACCCTCAGGTGGACCTATATCTGTTTGCCACCAAAATATTTCATCATTTGACCACAGCCTGCTGTGCCCACATGACATCTGCTTGACATTACTTTCTATCATTAGGTACCACTCACTCCTCTGATATCTCTTCCAGCTTCTATTTTTGCCGTTTGACCTCAAAGCTCTCTAGTGAAGAGGAGACACGCTCTCCACCAGGCAATTACAGCAGCTGATATTATAACCACGTTGGCTGAAGCCAGGGTTTTATTTTTTAAACTTGATGAGTGAAGCAGCTGGAAATACTAACTTCTAAAGCCAAAGGATCCAATTTCCTTTTGGTGCTGAGTCTTCCTCGGTCCTCGGGAAATCCTGGAAGTAGCATCGTGGGTTATGGAAATACAAAGCAATCAATCTCGTTTAGTTCAAGGTGAAGGTCTGAAAAAATTGAGATAAAACAAGTGTAGATGTTTCAGTATTTCTTTTTAGTTTTCTGCTTCTGTAGATTGATTTCGCTGAGGGCATGTTTTTCCCAAGTGTGGCGTTAGACTGTGCTGTACTTGTGTATTATTGGGTATCTTCCGTCTTCGCACAGTGGAAAGGACCATTGCTGCCACAGCTGTTTGTGAGGTTCATGAGGTAGGAAGGAGCAGGATGCTGAGGGTGTGCGGGCCTTCTTTTCCTTATTCAGTGCCGGGCCAGAGGCTGTGAACAAGAAAAGGAAGGCGCTTAGCCCAGAACTGCATGGGTGGATTATGAGGTTTCACCTGTGGTGTTATTTAAAAACTGAAAATCCAGACTTTAGGAACTTGACTGCTGACTGACTGTGTTGTACTGGTTTTTGTTGTTGTTGGTACCATGAATTGAACTCAAGGTGTAGGTGAATTTAAGACGGAGCAAGGAAGTTATTTCAGGGTGAGAGACTAGCTTGACCATAGGGTCAGAAGTCAGAGAATGTGGCCTATTTGAAAACAGCAGTTAGTTCAGTATGATGGAGATGCAGTATATTTAAAGAATAAAGTAGAGAGAAATTAGAGGAATAGACAGGAAGCGGTTCATAAAAGGCCTTACACTCTATGCTCTTGTATCTGCCATTTATCCTGGAGGCACTGCAGAGCCACCGAAGAATTTTTGAAGCAGGCAACTGGGGATGAAGTGTACATTTTACAGGTGGCCAGATGGAAGATGAGTTGGAGATGTAAAGACCATTTAGAAGTTCTTGCGAGAGCAGGTGAGAAATGATTAATGTCTGTATTAGAGTTGTCACAATGAATGGAGAAGAGGGAATGGGTTTTGGAAATGCAGCTATGCTCACCACTATACCACCAACGCGGGAATGGGTTTTGAAGGACTAGAGCAAGTATAATTTTCTTTTTTTTTATTTTAAAAGTAAAAGAACAAAAACACTAACAAACATACACACAGTAGCACAAGAACAGTACAAAAACTGAACTACAGATAAGGTGGCAGGAGATCAACAATGGTTGTTGTGTGTGTTGGTAGCTTCAAAGTGTATACTCAGGACAATACAGATAGACATACAAGGCTGATCAAACAACTAATCACTGATTGTTTCCCACATCAATATGACATGAGACAACAGTGCAACCATGTCAGCCATCCCGCACATACATACTTACCTACACAGCTATCCCCCTCTTCCTCCTCTCCTTCCCTTCATCCCGATTGCTCTCTACCCTTGAGCAGTCTCCCTTCGTACCTCCCGATCTGTATTCTTACCTCTAGGTTCCTACACTAATGATACTATACACTGTCTGCACATGCACATCTGGTTTACCTCACTTATGAGTATGGTCTCTAATTGTGACCATTTGCCTATAAAAGCCCCTAGATTGTCTTTCTTTACAGCTGAATAATATTCCATTGTGTAAAAATGCCAGTTTTTAAATCTAGTCCTCTGTGGATGGACATTTGGGTTGTTTCCATGATTTAGCTATTACAAATTGTGCTGTTATAAACATGGGTGCACATATGTCACAGTGATATGCTGTTTTCAGATCTTCTGGGAAAATACCCAGAAGGGGGATAGCTGGATTGAGTGGGACTTTTAAACCTAGTTTGCTGAGGAATCTCTAAACTGATCTCCACAGTGGTTTCACCAGTCTGCATTCCCACCAGCAGTGCAGAAGAGTTCCTATTTCTCCACAGCCTCGCCAGCATTTCTTGATGCTGACCAGTCTTACTGGGGTGAGATGAAATCTCAATGTTGTTTTTATTTGCATTTCTCGAATGACTAAAGATGTAGAACATTTTCTCATATATTTATTTGCCATTTGTATTTCTTTATCTGAGAAGTGTGTATTCATCTCAGATGCCCATTTCTGGATTGGGTCTTTGAATTTGGACAGGTTCATGTTTTTTTAATTCTTTGTATGTTCTAGATAGAAGGCCTTTGTCCAAGGGACAGCCAGTTAGGATTTTTTCCCAATCTGTGGGTTTTCTTTTTACTCTGCTGGTGATTTCTTTAGATATGCAAAAATTTTTCAGTAAGATGAGGTCCCAGTTATTGATTCTTTAAAATGTTTCCCTTGCAGTGTGATTTTTGTTCATGAACTCTCTGCCTACTCCTATGTCTTCAAGATTTTTTCTTACTTTCTCTTCCAATAGGTTTAGTGTTTGTGTTTTAATATTGGGGTCTGTGATCCATTTTGACTTGAGTTTGGTGCATGGTGATAGACTTGGGTCTATTTTCAGTCTTCAGCAAGTGGCAAGCCAATTTCTCCAGCACCATTTATTGAAGAGGCTATCTTTCTTCCAGTGAGCTTGTTTGGCCCCTTTGTCAAATATTAGGTGGCTGAGTGTGTTTATGATTGTGGCTGTATCTTCCAGTCTGTTCCATTGATCCTCAGGTCTGTTTTTGAGCCAGTACCAGGTTGATTTTATTACAGTAGCTTTGTAGTATAATTTCAGGTCAGGGATTGTGATTCCACCTGACTTGACCTTGTGTCCCAGAATTGCTTTTGCTATTCTGGGTCTCTTCTGGTTCCAGATGAACTTAAGGCATGTTTTCTCTAGATCTGTGAGGTACATTAATGGTAGTTTAATGGGAATTACATTAAATCTGTACAACAATTTTGGTAGTATGGCCATTTTCACAATGTTGGTTCTTCCTAACCATGAGCAGGGAATGTTTTTCCATTTATTGAAATCCTCTTCGATCTCTTTTTTTAGAGTAATAATTTTCAAAATATGAAGAGCAAAGGGCAGGGAAGATGTGGGATCCAAGAGAAAAAGCAATCTTTTTGTGCAGGGAGCCTGAATTTTAGTGCTCTGGAGAACTTTTAGGTACACACATACCTAAGCAGGCAATTAGAAATTGTTTTGGGACAGATCTAAGAGGGAGCAAGGTCAGGCTAAAGGAGACATAGGGTTTGTTTGTTGTTTTTAAGGAGACATAGGTTTTGAAGGCTTTTGTACTCCTTCATCTCTTATGAAAATGGAAACAAGAGAGGCATGGTGGCCTATACTTGTAATTTCAGTGCTTGGAAGCCTGAGGCAGGAGGATTGCTGCATGTTTGAGGCCAGCCTGGGCGACACAGTGAGTTCAAGGCTGGCCTGGACTACATAGTAAGACCCTGTCTCAAAACAAAAGAAAAAAAGAGCTGGGGGTGATGGTGCAAGCCTATAATCCCAGCACATGAGAGGCTGAGGCAGGAGGATTGCTGCAAATTTGAGGCCAGCATGGGCTACAAAGTGAACTCAAGGCCAGCCTGAAACCCTGTCTCAAAAAGACAAAAAAAAGAAAAAAAGAAAGAAAGAAAGAAAGAAAGAAAGAAAGAAAGAAAGAAAGAAAAGAAAAGGGAGAATATGAAAAAGTATTCTCCTCCCCAAAAGTTTCCTTTAAAAATCTATTTACCATCTCTAATTTCTTAGGGTCTATATCTCATTTCTCTATCACTCATTTTTAAAATTTTTAATTAAATTTTGCTTCACCTATTTTCTTGTAAATTCATATCCATTTCATGATATATCCTTTTTTCCTCAGTTTTCATATTTGTGCTTTTTGTAAACATAAAAAGACAATGTCTTTGCCCTTATTAAATATATAACAAGTATGGTAGTGTTCTTAATTTCTTTTACTAAGTACTTTAGACATATGACATTGTCCTTAATTTCACTGTCAGTAGTAACCTAATTCATTGAAATTGTTTTTGTTGTTGTTTTTTAGAGACAAGATCTCAATGTGGAGTCCAGATTGGCCTTGAAGTTGCGAAGATCCTCCTGCCTCAGCCTGCTGAGTGCTGGGATTATGGGTATGCACCACCATGCCCCACTTGTTTTTCAACGAAGAATGATTTTTATCTCTAAATTTAAGTATGACTATGATAAAAATAGCATGGTATGGCAAAAAACAAACAAACAAACAAACCAGGATCAATGGATCAGATTAGAAGATACAGGAACAACTCCAAACACACTCAGCCACCTTACCTTTCACAAAGGAGCCAAACACATTCATTGGAACTAAGATACCCTCTTTAATAAATGGTGCTGGAAAAACTGGCTGTCCATATGCCAAAGTCTAAAACTAGATCCAGGTCTTGCACCATGCACTAAACTAAAATCAAAATGGGTCAATGGCTGGAGTGGTGGTACACAACTGTAATCCCAGCACTTGGGAGGCTGAGGCAGGAGGAATGCCTCAAATTCAAAGCCAGTTTAGGGTACCTAGTGAGTTCAAACTCAGCCTAAACTATACAGTGAGACTGTGGCTCAAAAAAAAAAACATGGATCAAAGATCTAATATTAAAACAGAAACATTAAATCTGCTGGAAGATAGAATAGGTAGAACTCTTGAAGACATTGGTATAGGGAAAGACTTTATGAACAAAATCCCCATCACACAGGAAATATCACAACACAAAGACTCTACAAACGGGATCTCATCTTATTACAGAGCTTTTAGCTAAGTGTGGTGGCATACACCTGTAATCTCAGCTTTCATGAGGCTGAGGCAGGAGGATCATTGCAAGTTCAAGGCCAACCTGGGCTACAAAGTGAGTTCAAGGCCAGCCTGAACTGCATAGTGAGACCCTGTCTCAAAAAGACCAAAAAAAAAAAAAAAAAAAAGAGCTTTTACACAACAAAAGAAACCACCAACAGAGTGAAAAGACAACACACTGTGGGAAAAAAATTTTGTCAGCTGTTTGTGATGAAGGGCTAATATCTAGAATATATAAACTCAAGGGGCTGGGGGTATAGCTCAGTGGCATAAGCGCTGCCTGGCAAGCGCAAGGTCCTGAGTTCAATCCCCAGTACCAGGAAAAAATAAATAAATAAATAAAATAAAAGTTCCTAGAATATATAAACTCAAAAAATCAGACCCCACCCAAATTTAAAAGCCCAATCCAAAAATGGGCATCTGAAATGATAAGCTACTTCTCAAATGAAGAAGTAGAAATGGCAAACAAATATATGAAAACATGTTCAAAATGACTGTTCATTTAAGAGATGCAAATTAAAACAACACTGAGATTCCATTTCACTCTAGAAAGAATGGCTATTATCAAGAAATCAACCAATAACAAAAGTGGGGAAAAAGGAACCCTTCTCCACTGTTGGTAGAAGTGTAGACTGATGTAACCACTGTGGAAATCAGTATGGAGATTTCTCAAAACACTAGGACTAGACATTCCATTGGACCCAGCTATTCCTCTACTTGGTATCTTCCCCAAAGAATTAAGAGCATCACATCACAGTGATATATGCACACCCGTGTTTATAGCAGCACTGTTCATAATAGCTAAATCTTACCACTCACCAAATGGCCATCAACCAATAAATGGGTAAAGAAGATGTGGGGTTGTTTTATACAGTGGAGTACTACTCTGCCATAAAGAAGGATAAGCTTGAAACATTTCTAGGTAAATGGATGCAACATGAGACCATATCATTAAGTGAAATAAATCAGACACACATGTGGAAATAAATACTGCATTGTTTCTCTGGTGTGAGAATCTGAAAGTGTAAATAAGGACCAAAATGTCTAATAGATATTGTGAAGTAGAAAGAAAATGTTCAAATGGGAAAGTGGACTAGGGAGGTGGCAGGGGGAACGGAAGTAGGGAAAAGGAGAAAAGAACAGAAGAAAAAATGGAAATGAAGCTTTTGTCAGTCAGAAGGGAAGAGGGGCTGAAGGTGGGGAAATGGGGAAAAAAGAGGAAGAAAGATACATCATGCACAGGTACAAATTCCCTGTCAGGAATGTTGTCATTATGTATATCTAGTTTGTACCAATAAAGTTAATTTAAAAAAATAAACCTAAGTATAACCTAGAACCCAAGACTCTTAGAGTCAAAACTCATATCAGTAGATTTGATTTGATCTGCTTATCCAAGGAACAATATATTTAAAAATACTACATAGGGGGCTGGGGATATAGCTCAGTGGAATAAGCGCCTGCCTAGCAAGTGCAAGGTCCTGAGTTTGATCCCCAGTACCGCCAAAAAAAAAAAATTAAAAAATACTACATCGATAAATGCATTGTCTGTAGCATTATTTCAAAGATTAAAGAAAAACTTACTTGCAGGTCATACAGTTTTGTAATCTACTTAGGAAGAAGAATCACTGCAATAAATGTGCTAAAATGCCAGACTGAACAATACTTCTTTCTTGGGTTGTTTCAAAACTATTTTGAGGCCAACCTGGGCTACATAAGTGAGCTCAAGACCAGTCTGCACTACATAGTGAGACCCTGTCTCAAAAGAGACAAAAAAAAAAAGTGTAAATGGAGCGGAGTATTTTTACAGTGAGCTTAGTGGAAAGAGCTGAAGCATAAAGCAACATTATTTAATGTACTTAACTTTTCCACATTAAACTGATGAAAATGGAGACTTAATGGAAGTTTTCTAAGGTACAAAATATCTGATAGGTATTTTAAAGTTAGCTTCAAATAAAGTTTTACAGCATAATTAAAGGCAAAATTGCACAATCTTAGGCAGTGGGATTTTTCTAAGATAAAAAGGTTTTTTCTGATTGCATAATTGAGACAGGCTCAACTTTAAAATGTTAGCTAATATGGAAAAGCAGGGGATGAATTACATAATCTTCACAGATAAGCATTGGTAACATTTTGTGAGCTTGTTTAACCATCCCTTCACAAATACATTTGTATGTGCATACAGATACATATGGTTTGATTTTCACAGATCATATTCTACATATTATTCTGTAAATTTAACCTTTCATTTGAAACATAGCATGGACATCTTTCCACACCTATGAATACAGACTTATTCTAGCTTTCTAAAGGGGCACATGGTATCACACTCTATACAGATACACAATTTCTTCAACCTTTTCCACTCTATTGAACATTTAGGATGTTCCCAGATTTCCTTTATTAGTAATGTCATGGCGAAAATTTCTGGGTTTGTTTGTTTGCTTTTTTGGAGACGGAGTCTCACTGTGTAGTTCAGGCTGGCCTGTACCTTGCAGCAGTTCTCCTGCCTCAGCCTCCTGGAGTGCTTGCATTTCTTTCTTTTGTTGGTTTTTGCCTCACCTTCCCAAGTGCTGGTGATCATAATTTTTTTTTTTTTGAGACAAGGTCTCCCTATGCAGTTCAGGCTGGCCTTGATCTCACTTTGTAGCCCAGGCTGGCCTCTAACTCTCAGCAATCCTCCTGCCTTAGCCTCCCAAGTGCTGGGATTATAGGTGTGCACTGCCACGCTGGTTAGGTTTTTTGTTTTGTTTTGTTTCTTGGGCTTTTTTTTTTTTTTTTTTGTCTTTTTGAAACAAGGTCTCGGTATGCAGTTCAGGCTAGCCTTGAGCTCACTTTGTAGCCCAGGCTGGCCCCGAACTCACAGTAATCCTCCTGCCTCAGCCTCCCAAGTGCTGAGATTACAGGTGTGTGCCACCATGTTCAGCATGCTGATTAGTTATATTTCTTCAAGTAGAATATGGCCCAGAGCATTTGCTCATCAAGGTGAATAACTTATTTGTGGAATTTCTTAGCTATACAGACCCCAGTGTTTGGGTGGTCCTGGGAGACAAGCCTGGGTTGATGCTGTTGGTACCCCTTGGTCCAGAGACAGCTGTCTTCTCTGCTCTGGCAGTGAGGCAGCCCTGCACTCTTGAGCTGCATCCAGGTGCTTAGTGATGGGTGTCCTAGCCACTCTGCAGCCATCCCAATCTGATGGGATGTAGACAGTAGGAAATCCCAACCTCATAAGCCCCTCCCTAACCTTAGTGCAGTTCCTTCTTATATTTACATTGGCAAAGAGTTCTTGGAGAACAAAGACCTATTAATTCTCTGGGTCACAGGAAGGGCAGGCCTCCAGCCCAGGCTATTTTCTTGAGAAAATGGGAAGAAGGGGAGCTGCCACTCAGTTTTTCCAGATAAACCTGTAACAGACAGGTAGACAGTTAACTTTGGCAGAGTTAACCTCTGTAAACCTCTAATTCTTTATCAATAAGATAGCAGCATAGAAATTCTATCTTTCCACTTAAAGAGACCAAAATCCCCTCAGTTGTCTTTAGCTTTTCACACACTCTTACCCCTAGAGTTTCCTCTTCTGCCTGCTGCACTCTCAAGATAGATCTAGAACCTGATTTCTTGTGCCCAGCTCTGCCACTTCCACCTGGGCCAAGCTGCCATCATGTCCTACCCGGTTCCTACAGCAGCCTCTTACTGAGGCTTCAAGGTTGTCCTAGTGTCTCTGTGATGAGTTTCAATGCAGTAGTCTCTGACTCTTTTAAAATAGATGGCTTTACCTCTCCTTTAGAGGAAAAGGAAAAATTCTTAACTAGGCTCTAAAGACCTCCTTTGGGCTTTAGCCCTCCTCCCCTCACTTGCTTGGTTCCACTTCAGCTGTCGTCTTCTTCAGTTGCCTACCCTTGCTAAACGTGTCAGCGCACCCCTTGCATTTGCTGTTTTCTCTGCTTCTAGCTGTCCTCAAGGCTAACATGTGTTTCTATCAGATACGTGCTCAAAGTGGGTGTGGGGGCGCAGGCCTGTAATCCCAGCGCTCAGGAGGCTGAGGGAAGGGGGATTACTGCAAGTTCGAGGCCAGCCTGTACATGGCAAGAGCCTGTCCCAAGAAACAAAACAAAACAAAATGTGCTCTGACTGCTATTGCCTTTCTCATATCCCCAAATCTCCTTCATTTTTCTCCATCACAGTCATCATTGACATTTGTACACTTACTTATTATTATTTGTCTCTTAAAGCTGCAGTGTAAGCCTCTCAAAGAAATGGACCTGTCTATTTAGTCTTTTAGTGGCTAGAGTAATGCTTGCACACATTATGGGTACAACAAATACTTGCCAAATGAATGAATGAGCAATTCATTCATATAGTGCAGTGTCTAATAAGCAGTGGACTACATAAATACAGATTGTTGTTGCAGCACTATTATGATGTTTAAGATATACTTTGAGGAATATATTAGAAAGAGGGCATTCCAGTAAAGACACAGAACAAAGCAGGGCATGGTGGCATATGCCTGTAATCCCAGCATTTGGGAGGCTGAGGCAGGAGGATTGTTGTGAGTTCGAGGCCAGTCTGGGCTACAAAGTGAGCTCAAGGCCAGCCTGAACTATATAGTGAGACCCTGTCTCAAAAACACAAAAACAAACAAACAATCAAAAAGACACAGAACAGAGACTTAATAGTAGGAAATGCCCTCTTGGCAGGCGAGACCTGCACCCAAACAGGAGATGGGGTTGGAAATATAGTGGTGTACCAGAATGTGCAGGACATTGAATTCAAAGTTCAGAATTCTTCTTTTTTTCCCCCTCTAAGAGTGGGGAAACATCCAATATGTTCAGCAGATAAAGATATGATAAGATCTTTGTTTTTCCCAGTGACAGTTGGTTATTGTGTGTTGCAAAGTTAGATTTTCTAATTGTGGGAAGTAGATTTGTTAATTAGAGAAAACTGTTACTTTAAGAAACTGTGATGGACTTTTTCAGGTTATTGGCCAATGGAACCTGATGTATAACTTTATCTATGAACCTCTCTCTCTCTTCTTTGCCTTTGTGAGACAGAGTCTAGCTATGTAGTTCAGGCTGGCCTTGAGCACACTTTGTAGCCCAGGCTGGCCTTAAGCTCACAAGGATCCTCCTGCCTCAGCCTCCTGAGTGCTGGGATTACAGGAGTATGCCACCATGCTTGGCTTGAACCTCTCTTTTTATGCAGATATCAAACATGCACTTTGTGGGGAGGGTATGGTGGTATAAGAAAGATTGAGAGTTTTGGTAATTTACTTCTACGTAGTCTGGGTTGCTTACTCTTCTAACTCAACTATTTCCCTGTTTTTGAGATAGGGTCTTGCTATATAGTTCAGGCTGGCCTTGAACTCCCTATGTAGCTCAGCCTGGCCTCACTACAATTCTCCTGCCTCAGCCTCCTGAGGGCTCAGATTACAGATGTACACCACCACACCCAGCTTTATTTCCCCTTTCCTGAGTTAAATTTTCTTAATCTTTGTATTAAATCTATTTTAGACTTTTGTTGTTGTTCATATTTTAGTTTTTCCATTTTACATGAAACCTCCAACCATGTCAATCTTCATTATATACCCCACTTTCAGTCTAAACTCTTGCTAGTTTAGCATCACTTGGGAGCTTGTTCAAAGTACAGAGATTGGTCAGGTGTGGTGGTGCACATCTATAATCTGATAGCCAGAGGCAGGAGGATCATAAGTTGGATTCTAGCCTGGACAAGTTAGTGACAGCAAGACCCTGTCTCAAAAGACAAACAAACAAGTTAAAAAGGTTGGAGATATAGCTCAGTGCAAAAGCCCTAAATTAGTGGTGGTGAACCTTTTAGACCTTTCAATGATATGAACAGCCTGCTGCAGCATGCATCCCATAGGTTCACCACCACTGGCCTAGATACAATCTACAATTCCACAAAAAAACAAACAAAATTCTCAGGATCCAGCTTGTCTCACTGAATTAGAATCTGCATTTTAACAGGATCCCTGATGATCAAAGTACACATTAAGATTTAAGAAGCACTCCTTTGGAGGAAACACAGCCATGCCCACCTTCACCTGCATGGTGTTTGCCCCCCAGCCAACTCCATGTCAGTGGATTCTGTGCCCTGGTCCCAGCGACACACCAGGAATGTTCCATTTCCCACTCAGCACCAGGGAGCAAAAGTGCTGGCTAACTAACCAACCTGACAATGGAAGAGAAGGTAAGCCCCAGAGACTCAGCAGCTCCAGGAGAAATACTGGACCTGGTCAGCAGTGCTAGCCCCCAGAAAAGTCCAGAGATATTGTAAACTACAAAAACAGCATGGGATTTTACTCTGAAAGTGACTCCTTCACAGCAGGCTTGAGTTGGAGAAGAAACCCAGTGCAGTGCCTGCTATATTGCCAGAGAGTGTTTAATCAGGCTCGATTTTGGGCAGGAGTTGTTTAAAGCTGGGCCACGGAACAACTATAGAACAACTCCACTTCAGGATTTCCAGTGTTACCTTCCCACAGTGACTGGGTGAGAGACAGGTATGGGAGACAGCTGCAGAGAGGGTGCAGACTAGACATGACCTCCTGAAAAGCTTAAGCTCAGCCTGCAAAGGTCATGGGCTCTGCTCTCTGTAGTGAGGAACCAGACCCAGTGAGTATGGATTTCAGAAAAGGCTGAATCTGAAAGTGCTGGCATGAACTTCAACACTGTTTGAACCCCTGCACCATGGCCTACATCCAGCAGAGCCCAGTGGGCTGAGTGCTTTTCCTATCTACCAACAGGAGTAAGGATATGTTTCAACTTGGACATTTGCCACAGTCTGGGGTCTATGGTCAAAGAGGTTCCTGGAACAGGAAGGGCACCTCACAAACCCATAGGCCATAAACTAAACAGAAACTGTGACTTGTTGGATTTCAAGACTCTACATCCCGGAAAGAAATCATTCACTCAAAAATATGGAGAAGCCAGGCATGGTGGTGCATGCTTGTGATCCCAGCTCTTAGGAGGCTGGGGCAAGAGGATCATTTTGAGTTTGAGGCTAGCCTGGGCTACAAAGTGAGCTCAAGGACAGCCTAAGCTGCATAGCAAGACCCTGTCTCAAAAAGACCAAAAAAAGGAGGAATATTTTTTGACTCAATTTTTTTTTCTTCTTCCTTCACTGAGTTTTTCATTTCTTGTTATCTGGGTTTTTTTTTCTAATACCAGGAATCAAACTCAGGACCTTGTACTTAGCAGGCAGGTGCTTGTACCACTGGGTTATATCCCCAGCCCATTGAGTTTTTTAGAACTTGAGGTTTTTTCTTTTTATTTCTTCTTTTAATTTTTCCCTCTTTTTAATTTCCTTTTTCTCTTTATTTTTGCTCTCTGACTTTCTAATTTTTCTTTGTTTTTCTGTTACTGTTATCTAATACTGTTACTATTATCTGACACTATTTGTTTCCTTGTACTCCTCAACTGGATCTCCTATCTCACTTTTGGATCCTTTTTTTTTCTTTCTTTTTTTTTTTTTTTTTTTTTGTGGTACTGGGGAT
>PVLD010028957.1:0-18685 GCA_004027595.1 Dinomys branickii | reverse complement strand
TGTGTGTTTATATCTTTCATTCCTTAAACAATAAATATTTAGCAAAATAATAAAGTTTCTACAGTTCAGTATAGGTTCCTAGATAGACAACCCATATATAATATTAGTGATAAATATTTTAATCTTACTATTCCTTTTCAATTCCCCAAATGTCATCATTAACAACTTCTTAAAAGCAACAAGCTAAAAATAACACTTAGGAATTATTGCCAGTGTGAACGACAGACATAACCCCCAGCCCCCTTCCATCCCTGGCCCCGCTCTCATGTGGTAGCAGTGGTGCTGGGGAGGCATATGATCAGCAAGAGTTATGTCCCTGAGCTACATCTCTGGTCTTATTAGTTCACTGTAATTATATACGTGGGGATTCAAAGGTACCAAACAAGAACTGGCTTGGTACCTGCGTGATGTTACAAAATGCCAGATCCCTGGGAGTTAGAAGACCTGACATTCATTCCTCCCCTGACACTGACATAGTGTATGACCTTGGGCATGTTCATTCATTTCTCTCGGCCTTGTTCCTCCACCTTTTGCATGTGCACAGCACTTTCCACCTACTTTCCTTGGGGACAGTACGAGAACAAATGAGAAAACATCCGTGTAGTGCTTTGAGGTCCTCAGAAAAAAATATTTTGTCAGCACTGAAGTATATTAAATTTTTATTTCGACAGAGAACACTGTCAAGTTTCTGAATCGTAGACAGACCTAGGCTTACAATCATTAACAAGCACTACAGAGATTACATTCACAAGCAGGGAATGCTGTCCACATATCTTCATAAAAAGGCTGTGTAAATTGCAATGAAGTAGAGACAGTTTGCAAAATTTCAGCTTGTTGCCTGGAGGTCTATCATGAAAGATTCCAAAACCTTGAATTCCAGTTAGATGTGACTGTTTAAAGTTCTGATTTTAATTGCAATAATCACCTGGGAGGAGAATAGGTTAAAATTAGTAATTGCTTTAATTTTAGTCCTTAAATAAAATTACTGTCTAATCTCCCATAGGGTAGAAGCTGTAAAAAAAAAAAAATGTGAAGGGAATGTTCATTCTTCACTTAAGAGGCACTAACGGCAGTAATATTTCTACCTTCGCCTTCCATTATGGAAATACAATGTATCATAGATGCATTTTAATATGTCAGCAGAGTACTGAAACCAGAAAAAGCACAGATATGTCTTTAATTTAAATAGGAGAATTTAAAGAAAAAAAATTTTTTTCATTTTTAGCTCAGGCTTTTTCAGTCCATAGATTCAAGGATACTTGGGTAAAGTGAATCACGTGCTTAGAACCTCCCAGTGACTTCCCGGGGTGCTACTGTTACACCCAAGCCTCTGGCACACAAGCCCTCCTCCCCCCGCAGCTGTGCAGCCCTGGCTCACACTGCTCTTCCTTCTGTTCCTTGATCTCGCAAATGTATTCCTCGTACTTGCTGTTTCTTCCATCAGCGTTCTGCTTTCATTTCTTTGCATGCCTGTCTCCTCCTCACTACCCTGGTCTCAGCTCAAATGAGCCCTCTTCAAAGACAGCTTCCCTGAGCCTCTTCTGTAAGCAGCCACCTCCCCACCCCTGGCCTCTGTCACATCACCCTGTTTTGACATCACAGCATTTATCACTTTAACTGCTTTTATCTTGTTGATTTATTTGTTTGCTTCTTGTCTGACTCTTTCCTTCTACACAGCAGAGGCATTGTCTTGTTCCCCTTGCTTCCTGGCATCGTCCCATAAAAATATTCCAACTATTCACTGCATTTATTCAAACGGTCTGTCCCCGCATCGTTCTTTGGCACCGATCTTCATCTTCTGCTTATCTGTTTTGCTGGAATCTGGGCTTGAAACCGTCTAACCCCCAGATGAATACTCCAACAAAGAAAAGAATAGGCTATTCACTTTGCCTGGTTATAATGTATTTTGAGGATGAAATTGCTTCTATCAGAATTGGGGATTAAGACTTTTTCACAACCCACATGCTTTAGATTGGTCAGAGAGCAACAGCTGGCTGCCAAATTAGCTCAGTCTCAGCTAAGCTCTCGGTCAAGAATTGGAGTCCCAATTTTCTCCAATCTGGCCTAGGTCTGAAGGTTTATTTGCTAATCCAGTCAGAGTACCTTGATCCTTACTTGTAAGTAAGCCAAGCAGTCTGTCACTTCTCTAACTTCACACCTTAGTTCAGCCAATGCAAACTGAGATTACTGGTTCTAAGACTTTACTAGATCTTTTATGAGGCCTTTACAATATCACTTTATAAAAGATATAAAAGAATAAACAAGATATTCCATGTGTCTAGCAATCAAGAAAGGGGAGATAGAGGAGTGAATAGATAGTTAGAAGACAGAATGCACTAAATTCAGTCAGGCAGGTATGGGCGTTAGGGGAGTAGAGACGGGGCACCTTACTCAGGCTAGGCAGGAATGATGCTAGGAAGGCTTCTCGGGCACGTGGTGTTTACACAGAGCTCTGAAATTGTGTGCCAGGGGGTGCAGAGAGGCCAGGGTGTTCCAAGTGGTGAGCACAGTACAGTATATGCAAAGCCCAGCAAATAGTGGGACACGCAGAAAGAAGCTAACTGAGGCCATAGCAAGGTTGGGAGGAAAAGGAGGGCGAGGGGGTAAAGCTGTAGAAAGAAGTACAGACCAGATCATGAAAACCTGATAGAACAGTATTGAGAAACTTGGTTTTAACCCTGAGGGCTGTGGGCATCTCATATATATCAGCGGCAGGAGCATAGCATGTGTAGGTGACGATTCAGAATAATCCCTCTGGCTGCAGTGTATAGGTCGGACCTTTGAGGACACAGACTGGAGGCGTGGAGGTGACTTAGAGCCCTTTTGCACTGGTTGAAGCATGAAAGGAGAGCGGTACAGATGGCTGGTGGCCATGGTGCAGGACGGAAATGACTTGAAGTGTATTTAGTGAGAAGAATGCACAAGACTTGGCGTTTGGATGAAGGGAATGATGAATCAAAGGTAACAGTAGGAACCAGGTATGGTGGTGCATACCTGTAATACCAGCACTTTGGAATTAGGCAAGGGGACCACAGGTTCAAGTTCCAGTTTGGAAACCTCAGCAACTTAGCAAGATTAAAAAAAGTGGGGTTGGAGCTAGGGATATGGCTCATTGTGAAGGTCCTGGATTCAACTGTCAGTACTGAGGAGAAGAAAAGGCCAGGCGCTTGGCATGGCAAACTAAGCAGATGGTGAAATCAATCACCTACGTAGGAGCTAAGGACAAGAGGAGGAAGAGAATGACAGGGGAAGAAAATGATAAACGTCTCCATAGGTAGCACACGAAGTGCTTCTAGTACATCCAAACTGAGGTGTTTGCTCGCAGATGGGCAGGTGGTCCTCCAGGGCTGAGGAGAAGGGTTTGGGCAAAAGACAGCACTAGGAGCCACTGGCATAGATGAGGTAGCGAGAGCCAGGGAAATAGACAAGCTCTACTGTGCTGATCCATGTAAGGTTCCTGAGAGAACAGTGAGATTTTTAAAAAACAATCTATTTCTTCCATAAGTTGGGTGATGTAGTATAGAAACGTGTTATCAAAAAAGACAAAGAAAGACTTGTATGGTGACACACACCTGTAATCCCTGTGTTCTGGGAGTCTGAAGCAAAAGGATTGCAAGTCGGAGCCTGGCCTAGGCAATCTTAGCAAGACTCTGTCTCAAAATAGATAAAAAGGGCTGAGGATGTAGCTGAAAAGTCTCTGGTACACACACACACACACACACACACACACACACACACATACACACGTACACACACACGCACACACACGAGAATACCACTGAAGCAATGTATTATTATTGCTGTCAGAATCAGCAATACCCAAGATGACACAAAAGTTGGAATCACATTAAGTTGGAATAATGTGTAGGTAAGAAAAGTTGCTTTGTGGGGGCAGGGGCTGTACTACTAATTGAACGACCTCATGTTTCTTCTACCTAATGTGCCTATTAAGACATGCTGTGAGAGGTACACATGCTGATTGTAGCAGTTATCTCTCCCAAGGTGGTACTTTTTGTCCTGTGCCTGTGAATCAGTGTAGCAGCTCTCAGGCAAACAGTGAAGAACTGAAATTAAATTTGTCTTACTGAAAGAGCCATTTCCCAAGCATTTCAACGTTTGTAAGTACAATGGTTTAGCTGAGTGTCCCTCTAATGGCCTGTATGTTGAAAGTTTGTCCCAGGCTCTGGTACAATAGGGAGGTGGTGAAGCCTTTAGGAGAGAGGGCCTAGCAGGAGAGTTTCGGTCGCTGGAGGAATGCCCTGAAGGGGACTGTGGGCTCTGGTCTCTCCCTCTCTCTCTTTAGCTTCCTGGCTGCCATGACATAAGCAGCTGTTTCTGCCACATTCTCCCACCACGATGTACAGCTTTGCCCTGGACCCAGGTCACCTAGGCCAGCTGACAATGGAACCCAAATAAACCTTCTCTGCCCTTTGGAATTGCTTATCTCAGATATTTTGATATAGTAATGGAAAGCTGACTGACTCAGAAAGGGAAGAAGCTTAGGTAAAGAAATGTTTATGTGAGAAATGCTCCCAGAAAATTAAATAGAAAGGGAGAGCAGTTCTTTGGAAAGCTGCTTTGTTCTTTCCTCAGACATCATGAGCATAGAAATTATTTATGGAACACCTACTAAGCACTTTCTCTACCATTAACTAATTTAACCAAGTAGTCTGACAATATAGTACCATTGAAAACTGACTCCCGTAATGTCCGTTTGTATTAGAAGGCAGAGTTATGTCAAAGGGCCAAATTCGTCTTCTGAATGTTCAAAAACATACAAGTAACAAAAAAGACTAAAACTCGCAAGCCACCTGGGGAATATATCTCAGCAGCACAGCACCTGCTTGGCAAGCGTGAAGTTGTGAGTTCAATTCCTGGTACCAAAAAAAACACTCTAGTGCTGGCTCCAGGTCTCTGAATAGCCAGTCTGAGGCCTCCATAAAACTAGCAGCCACACATGAAATAATGAGCTAAATTAGGCATGGTAGCACACCCCTGTAATCCCAGCACTCAGGAGGCAGAGGCAGGGGGATTGTGAGTTCTAGACCAGCCTGGGCTACAAAGTGAGCTCAAGGCCAGGCTGAACTGCATAGCAATACTCTGTCTCAAAAAAAAAAAAAAAAAGATCTGAGAACTGGGAAAGCTTTCTAAGGATTTATATTTAGAGGGAAGAAAAAGGAAGAAAAGGGAAAGAAGATGAGAAGAAAGAGGAGGAGAAGAAGGAGTGCGAGGAGGGGGAGGAGACAAAGCTATCAGTACTGCAGTCTAACAGAGCATATGGCCAAAATTTTATAAAATCCATCAGAATTAAAGTTAGACCAAATCATCATTTGTTTAGTTACTACCTCAAATTTCCTATCCTTCCTCTCTTCTGCATACCTTGTGTTCCGGTCTAATCACACAAAGAACCTCTCACTACACCCATTGTCCTCACCCCAGCTATACTGTGTAGAACAATTGTTTATATATCTCCTATAAGTCACCTGCATTCTGTTTCTCAAAAAAATTTTTGAAAAACCCACCTCTTCTAAGAAATCGGCCTTAGAACATTCCAACATTTGGAAATAATTTAGCATAATCCAAGAATGTTATGGAGTCCTCATTTTCCCCTCAAGTCTGAAACTAATACTCTCTCCCTTGCCCCTCTGATTATTTTTTTTGTCTTTTTGAGACAGGGTCTCACTATGCAGTTCAGGCTGGCCTTGAGCTCACTTTGTAGCCTAGGCAGGTCTGGAACTCACAAGGATCCTTTTGTCTCAGCCTCTGGAGTGCTGGGATTACAGACCTGCACCACCACACCGGGCTGAATTTTTCAGTTCACAGACAGCATTCTCTCCGTACCTAAACTATCTTGAGTTGGGTAGCAGCTTGACTAACACAGATGCCTTTTTAGGGTTGAGTTCCTTTCATCAGCCCCGAATGCCCTTTCAAAGGAGCCAACCATTTCCATTTTCTACTCATAAAATGAGATTAAGACTTTTTTTTTTCCTCTTCTGTATAATAGCTGTTCCATTAGAGAACACGATTGTGCCTGCCAAACATTGCTTTTTCTTATCCAGGTTAAACCCCTCTGCAGTTTTTCCTTGTACGACATATTCTTTCTCAGTCTTTCCACTAAGGTCAAATGTATGCATGTGGTATGTTTCCCAGATACTATGTTGGTAGCTCTTTGCTCTCAATATCCATCTGGGCGAGATTTCCCTAACCAAACACAGTGTTTCATCACTGAATAAACTGAGACATGCCCAAACCCCTTTCCAATCACGGAGGCCCAGGCTTGACCCAAGCTAGGATTTGGGGGGTTATGCAAATGGACCTTCCTAGCTCTGGTCTTTGGAGTATAAAGCAATGATGGTTGCTTTATACTAATAAGTGAGGGACAATCTACAATGCTAACAATAAGGGGAATAGAGAGGGCAAGAACTGGACTTGGAGGCCGGTGATATAGCTCAGTGGCACAGCGTCTGCCCAGCAAGTACAAGTCCTGAGTTCGATTTCTGGTACCCAAAACCAAAACAAAACAAAAGGACTTGAAGCAAAGAGCAACCCAGAGTGGTTAAAATTGAAGTGTCATAACCTGTTCTTGGTTTCTTTTTGTACGAGATAAAGTCTAAATATTTCTATGATTGTAAAAGAGAGACACAGGCACCAAGAGCTGAATCTTCTTCCAGCATCTGTCCAAGACGTTGTGTGTGTGAGGGGAGAAAAAAACAAAAGGTCCTGACTGGAATTAATAAGACATTTACTGCCTTGATATGTTGATTAATGTGGCCTCAGGCAACAGTAGCTCCCATAATGTAGTAGTATGGTACACTGGACTCGGCTGAGACTGTGGTCAACCAAAGCTATTTGGGTCGCTTTTATATGTGAGCCATGGCCCCTACCAGTACACGGTCCTGTACTTGTGCAACTGTCCTCTTTTCATGACAGGAATTTACATGCATCATTCCTAGCAACTCCTTTCTGGGTAGTCTATTTAGTTTAGAGGATGAATACTTTGAAATGCGGGGGGGTGTTAGTAAACTATTTCATCCATTTTTGGCTATCTGAACTTGGGTAAACTGCTTTACTTTTTAAATATTTTTTACACAACTTTATGAATCACATTGACTTTGCCCCTTAGTCATCTTTCTTTCTTTCTTTCTTTCTTTCTTTCTTTCTTTCTTTCTTTCTTTTTTTTTTTTTGTCTTTTTGTGGCAGGATCTCGCTCTGCAGTTCAGGCTGGCCTTGAGCTCACTTTGTACCTTAGGCTGGTCTCAGACTCTGGACGATCCTCCTGCCTCAGCCTCCCAAGTGCTAGGATTACAGGTGTGCGCCACCATGCCCAGCAGTCCCCTTAGTCATTTTCCTATCCACTCACTAATTTACTCATTCCCTCACAAATACATGCCTTCCAAGTCCCAGGCACTTGCTAGGTATGCGGTAAATGCCTCTTTTTCTTTCTTTTTTTTTTTTTGGTACTGCAGATTGAATTCAGAGTTTCTCCTGTGCTAGGGAAGCACTCTACCACTGCGCTACACCCTTAGATGTTTGAAATTTTTTTCAGCTTTCAACAGGGTCTTGCTAAAATTGCCCAGGCTAGCCTGAAACTTGTGTTCCCCTTGTCTCAGCCTCCAAGCAGCTAGGATTACAGGCGTGTGACATCACACCTGGAAGTAAATGCTTTTTCTAGGGCTTCATCAAATTCACTAATAAAGTTGTTGCACTAACTTGATTCAAGGGTCAATCTGTGGACACACCTCTTATCTCTAACTCTTTTTCTAAGTGGATCAGTAGATAGAAATCTCATGAAAACCAGAGTCTGATTATTGAACCTTATAGAAAAATAATTAAGTAAATAATTTCCCAATCCACAGGCACAGCAATACAACTTCTTTTCGTGAAATTCCTCACATGGGGCAGACATCAAAGCTTAGAGCCTCATCAGTATGATTAATGGGAGAGTGAGAAGAAATAATGTATACAGTGTCCTAACGAATGTGCTTTCCTTGGGGGTTTTATTTTCAGATAATTAATATTCTTAATAATTTCCAACTGAAAAGAATACCCAATGGTAGAGAAATATTGTGATATGTTAACTCATATGGAATAGGGCATAGCACTGAAAAGCAATTACAGCTACATGCAGCAATTTGGATGAATCTTACAAAATAATGTTAAATGAAAGAAGCCAAGTACAAAATAATACTATTGTTATCATGATATTATTTCACTTCTATAAAGTATAAAAACAGGCTAAAGTTATTTATGCTGTTAGAGTTTGTCTAGTAATTATCCTTGGATAGCTACTAACTAGAGGGGATGTGACAAAATTTAGCCAGTATTTTGTAGTACTGGCCTTCAGAGAACCAATTCATGAACCATCCTGTTGTCATCATTTAAGACTTTTACACAGAAATGAGAATTCTGTGCATAAAATACAGGTGAACAAAAAAGTGGCTGAAAATACTGTGTATAAATGCATCAGAAACATTATCAAATTTATATTTACTGTAGAACTGATTACTTCGTAAAATCCTTAGTCATCAGGTCTGCTTCTTCTCAATCGCAATAAGCTTTTTGAGATTGGTTGCATGACCCAAGGGTCTGGCAGCCTTTCTGTTCCACCAGCTGTCAATGACTCAAAAACAAGCAAGCTCTCAATTGCACAACGTGTGTCAAGTCGGGCAGCCCTATGAAAGGAATACTTGATTTGACCTGCAGTGGTCAGGATCTGGCGCCCGGAAAGTGATTATAACTATGTCCGGTATTTATATCAGCCACGATCACTCACTGTCTTCCAACTGGGTCTAATAAGACGCTCCAAGCCCCATGTTTAATTCACATGAATTACTTGTTGATTATCCACACTGCAAATTAACTGCAATAAATTTTCTTTGTCCTGGGCCAGCTCCTATGCGCTCTACTTTCCTTACTGCCCAGCTGGCGCCTGTGCAGAGCAAAAGGCAAACTAATTTTGATATCTGAGTAACTCAGTGGTTTTCAACTCGCACTGAGTTTCCCTCCTCAGGGATCACCTGGCAATGTGTGCAGACATGTTGGCTCTCACAACTGGCCAGCGTAGGGCATGATTTTGGCATCTAGTGGGAAAAGCCAGGGATGCTGTTATCACCTCACACCGCACAGGCCAGCCTACACAACAAAGAATCCTCCAGTCCTGAGTGTCATTAAGTTGAGAAATCCTGGCCAAGATACAGGTAAAACAGGAAGTAATTTGTAATGAAATGTATTTTTAAATTGAACCATGGTTGATGTTGGAGTATCATTCTCTGTGCACACCCTTCCATGCTTACGTCCAGGTCCCTGGCCTTCCACTCAGGGCGGTAGATGTGCCTTCTTTTCACATGGGAGTGACTGGCACGGGTCTTTTGTACAAAGGCTGGGGCTCGCTCACGGGCAGGAGAAAGTCGTATGAAGGACTTCTCATAGAGTCCTAAGGAGGGGTGTGGAAGATGGTCACAAGACCTTCTCCGGAGGTGGACACTGGGGATGGAACCCAGGGCTTTGCACTGAGCCGTAGCCTCAGCCCTTTTATAAAAATTTGAGACGGGTAAGTCATTAAGTTGCCCATGCCGGGCTTGAGTGTGCAGTCTTCCAGCCTCAATCTTCAATATTAAATCTTCTGGTCTCTAAGATTAGAGCCAAGCCTCTAGGTTTTTGGTCTTTGCCTGTTCATCCTATTGATGTTCCTTATACAGCTCAAAGGCATACTTCACTGTCCTCATTTGACTGAGTCGCTTGCGTGCTCAGTTCTGCATGACTGCACAAATTCTTGGCACCAACTCTACTTTCTGGCCTTCCTACTAAAAATGGGGTTAATATTGATAATTGTAACTGCTCTTCATATTTGTTTCAGTAGTGAGCTTGTAACATGGCCACATTTCCATTTGTCTTGACAGCTCTCAAAACACCATCCTTTACTTTAAATGAATTCATTATTGTATTTTAAAGTTAAGTCAATGCATTGCAAAGTTGTCAGCCTGTATGTCATTTCATGGTTGCTCATCTGCACTTTGAAAACCTACAGAGCTTGTTACCTTACCAATTTGAGCCTTTGGTATCTTTTTTTCTTTTTTTTTGGTGATATCAGGGATTGAACTCAGGACCTGGTGCTTGCCAGGCAGGTGCTTATTGCACAGAGCTGTATCTGCAGCCCAAGCTTTTGGTATCTGAAGGGTCAGTTTAGTGGTCTCAAAATATGCTGCTGTTAATGTTCACCTAGGAGTGCGGGCAGGTCTAGTTCAGAATTTAAATGTATTTTGGTATCTAAGAGAGTGCAGTTGTTCCAGTGTCCTTGGAGGAGTTTGAGGCCATGCCAGAAGACCCCAGTAAGTCAGTCTACAGATATTTAGCAAGAACTCATTCCTAAGAAATTTGAAATGTGAAGAAAAATGGCTCTTAGAACGAGTGTGCTTCACTTTTATTATACTAGCAGAGGGTACACTTTAAGGGTCCAGACTGGGAGAAAAATGTGTAAGCTATGTTTTTTGAGCTCAGGCCTAACCCAAACCTCTTCTCCCTAGACCCTGTAGCTTCTGAAGTTTTTTAATTTAGAAAGATAATTTGTTGGCTCTTTCCTTTAGCATTTCCAGGAAGCTACTGATTTCACCTTGGAAAAATGTCTTTAAAATGTATTGTAGCCAGACACGATGGAGCACACTTGTAATTCCAGCGCTCAGGAGACTGAGGCAGGAGGAACTCTGTGAGTTCAAGACCAGCCTGGGCTACAAGTGAGTTCAAGGCCAGCCTGAACTGCAAAGTGAGACCCTGTCTCAAAAAAAAAAAAAAAAAAGCATTGTAAATTGCATCTTCTTGTTGACTCTGTTAACCAAAATAGAATAAATGGACCATAAGTATCATTCTTTTACATGCCTATAAAACAACAATATTAACAATAAAGAATAATTTCCCTGAAGCCCCCTTAATCAGTTTTTTAAACATAGCTGAAACTCAGGAGTTTAAAAGTAAACATGACAGACTGTTTAATAAACTCATAGCTGGAAAGTTACAATAGAATTTTTTACAACTGCAGGGAGGCTCTGTGACAAGTCCCTACATGGAAATATAAGAGCTGGTGTAGTCAGACAGCCATTGCCATGGGGGTGAGGAGCAGTGGTGTCAGACAGAGCCCGGGTCACATCTTAATTGTGCCACCTATTAGCTATGCAGTCTTGACAAATTATTTAAATATTCTTAGCTTCAATTTCTTCACATTCAAAATGGTGATAACAATGGTCCTTAGCTCATGAACTTTTGGGAGTATTAAATGACACTGTGTGTAAAGTGTTCACTCAGGTCCTCAATAAACATTTGTTTATATTTATAATTTTATGGACTTACTAACTGCACAGAGGACCAAACCCAGAGCCTCACACATGCTGGGCAAGTACTCTACAAATTATATTTATCATTCTTCTATAGCAAGTAAGTAATTATGTCTTAGACACCTGGCTAAGGAATACAACTGAAGCATGGCCAGAACATGGTGCATTCAGTTTAATTAATTTTGGGATAAGCTATAGTAATTTTTTTTTTACCTCCTTGTGATAACTTTCTGTCGCTGTGATGAAATACCTGAGATAAATTTATAAAGAAGAAATGTTTATTTGGCTCATAATTTGGGAGGCTTCAGGTGTTGATTGGCCCATGGCTTTTGTGCCTGTGTGGAGGCAGTATACCATGATGGGAGTGTGCAGTAAAGAAAGCTACTCCTCGGGGTGGGCAGGGACAGGAAGTGAAAAAGAGAGGGAGCCTGGGTCCCAGTGTCCCTTCGAGGGGCTTCTCTTAGTGACCTAAGTGCTGTCCACTAGCGCCAACCCTTAGAGGTTCTACCGTCTTCCGAAACAGCTACAGGCTGACAATTAAGACTTTACTCTATGGGCCTCTGGGGGACACTTTTCCAATGTATAGTACTCCTTTTCTACTTTTCATTGTAGTGAAGTACACTTAAAATTTATTATTTTTACATGTACAATAAATATATATTTTATTGATCATTTTTACATGTACAAGTTAGTGGGATTAAATACATTTACAGCGTTGTAAAGCTATCCCTGCTCTTTGCCTCTAGAACTTCTTTACCCCAAATAGAAGTTTTGTATCCATTAAACAATAGTTCTACATTCATGGTGTCATTCAAAAGTGATTATTTCAGAGAGGCAGGGTAGTGCATGCCTGTAATCCCAAAAAAAAAAAAAAAAAAAAAAAGAATAAAGGGAGACTTCTTTGAATAGATCTTTTTTGTATAGCTTGGCTATGTAAATTGTATAAATGTTTTCAAACAAAATATGAAACATACAGAAACTAATAAACCTATCTGGAACTGAAGTACAAGAATGGAAAGAAACAACCTTGTCAAGTCAGTAATACAAGAAGACAATGGAAAAGACACAAGTAAAGGAATGATTTTAAGGATATACCTTAATGAAATATATTCTAAGAATGCATTGGGGTGTAAAGAAATTGTGAGTTTGCCGGTGTGGTGGCACACTTACATAATGCCAGCGCTTAGGAGACTGAGGCAGGAGGATGGCTGTGAGTTCAAGGCCAGCCTTGAGACCTGTGTAGTGAGAAATTATGTTAAAAAATCCATAACTGTGTACTGTAGCTTATTTCAGAGGTACTGTTGGCATTATTACTGCAAAACTATTTCAAACTATAGAACAGTTTAATGCAAATAAGTAATTATATTGACATTAGAACAAAGATTTTCAGCATAAGAGAAAAAAGTAAAAACTAAAAAAATTCATTACTACAAGATTTCATTGTTATGATGTTAAGTGTGAATTAGAACATTATTGGCATCATTTTTTCCCTTTCAAATACAGATAGATAGTCTTCGATTTATGATGATTTAACTTGTGATTTTTTCGACTTTACAGTGGTAAGTGACGGGTATGTGGTAGAAAACCCTGCTTTGCATGTTGAACTGGGATCTTCTGACCTTTTCTTGAGACGGTACCATCATGGTGAGCTCTCTCCTGAGGCAGGCAGCCCCAGTCGCAGTCAGCAGCTCTGTCACAGGGGAAATGACTGGCCCTCTGCCTGGCACCTTGTTGTCAGGAATTCAATAACTCACATGAGATATTCAATACTTTACTGTAAGACAGGCTTTATGTTAGATGATTTTGCCCAGTGGTTGGCTGATGTACATGTTCTGAGCATGTTTAAGGTAGAATAGGCTATTTTCAAGTAAGTTTATTGTGACATCAGCCCATTGTAAACTGAGATGGATCTATGTAAATGATTTTTAGTATTCCTGACTGCAAAGGCCTAGGAGCAGTACTAGCTCAGTGGCATGATGAAATGTTAGGTATACACAATAAATCTCATGGGGTGCACTGTTGGCTGAAAAGCTGATGCAGCCGGCTGTGGTGGTACAAGCCTATAATCCTAGCACTAAGGAGGCTGAGGCAGGAGGATTGCCGGGAGTTCTAGGTCAGTCTGTGCATTTTGTTGTTGTTTTTTTCCCTTTAAAATACGAAAAATAAAAGGTGATGTAAACTTACCATCAATGATAGGACTCTGAGCCCATAACTGATCAGTTGTTGCATCTCTAGAACCAGAACTGCTAGAAACTGTGCGCTCCTGATAGGAGTCACTGTGACTCACAGTGCTCATCAAGTATCTCTGTGGATGAAAAGTTCACCCCAAACCCACTCAGTTCTTCAGAGCCAACTTTTATAAGTGATTATAGGGGCAAAGAAACAAGTCAAGTAATACCACGAGAAAGCAGATGTCCCTCAGGCAGTGTGTTTCTGCAACTAGCTAATGGCAGGGAAGAAAGAGGAGGTCTGACCAAATGCTGCTTGTGGACATTGTTAGGATCTGGATGCTAACAACCATAGAAACACATTTTTTAAATAATCAGGAAGTTGTATTATGGGTATATATAGTGGCAAAGAATTATTGTTGAATTTGTTTATGTGCAATAATTATATTGCTGTTATACAAGAAAATATCTCTTTTCTTTTAAAGATGAGGTCTTGCTGTATAGTTCAGGCTGGTGTTGAACTCACTATGTAAGCCAGACTGGCCTTGAACTCGAGGCAATCCTCCTGCCTCAGCCTCCTGATTGCAGGGATTACAGGCATGCACCACGATGCCTGGCCTAGAAAACGTCTATTTTTAGATATTCACAATGAAGTATCATATAAGACTATGACGCAGTGTCTGAGATTCAGTTTAGAACGCTGAAGCAAAGACAAAGAGGAGCAGAGGAAGCAGACATGGAGAACATGAACCTGGGTAACGCCCATGAGAGTTCACTGGGTAGGCTTTGTGCACTATGACGTATCAGAAACTTACTGACTGAACGGCAGTAAGATTCCGTTATCTGCCCTGTTTTATCTGGGCTGCAAATGTGAGAAGGCTGTGGCAGCACAGTTGTGCATCTCCAGGTTTCTGGTGCAGTGGGTGCTGGACCTGTAACAGCTGGAGGCTGCTGGGGACCCCTCTCTCTCGATCTCAATCCCTGCGCTCAGTTGCAGGTCCCCCAGTGTTCTTCCAGCAGGGGTGAGTTTGGCCTTCCTCTCCCAGGGGGGATGCTCTCTTGGCAGCTGATGTCATTGAAAGAAAAACCCCAGCCAGGCCCCTGAGCCCAGTGTCATCACCTCTGCGCGCTACCCAGCAAAGCAGAACCAAGAGCCAGCTCATTTTCAAGGAGATTCATGGATTCACCTGTGGGTGTGAGTCACGACAGGGAATTCGTGGTCATAGTTTGAAACTGACACGCCATGCTTACAATCTCCCCATCTGGTGATCCGTGCCCAACTCAAAAGACAGCAAAAGAGTCTATAGTCTGTCTGTCATGTGTACTCATAAGTAGAGGCTTTTCTGATTTCTAGGCATGACCCAGGGAAAAATTTATTCCTCTTGGAATTACCATATACCTTGTAGGTTTGTCTAAAATTTTCTAACTTGGGAACTCTGACATTATTTTATATTAGTGGGAACAGTGGCACATGCCAATCTCAGCACATGGGAGGCTGAGTCAGGAGGGTCACAAGTTTGAGGCCAGCCTGGGCTACATTGGGAGTTCAAGATCAGCCTGGACTACATACCAAGGCTACATCTGCAAAAACCAAACAACTCCCCCAAACCATTACATTATATGTGAAATTCCTAGCCTCATACTATGTCTGTAACAGACACTCCATAAATATTAGTGATACCTGATACTTACTAGAATTTCTCGGGTATTTTTACTGATTGAGCATACCATTAACAAATGATAATTGAGGTAATCTCATGATTACCTGAAAGACCTGACACATTTACAATTTGAGGGGCCAGGGATGTATCTCAGCAGCATGGTGCCTGCCTAGCAAGTGAAAGGTACTGAGTTTGATTCCTGGTGCCAAAACAACAACAGTAACAACAACAACAACAAACCCAAAGCAAATGTGGTTTGAAAGGAGGGTGGAAGTGCTCTAGAGAACTAAAGCTCGGTATGAAATGCTGCAGACAGCCAGTGGTTGATGATACAAGAAGCGCACTGTCGCACCAGACAGGCGGCCTCCTCTGTTCACCACTGCGGTTTTGCTTTCTAGCGCCTCTCTGCTTCCTCCGACTGCCATTTTACAAAACTTCCCTGAGCAATAGAAAAAAATAGGAGCAGCTCCCATACATGAAGAGTGAATGTTATGCCAAAGATTTTTAGGGAAATGTAACGAGTTTGGAATTCAATCAGTTTTAAAAGATTTCTGAAGATTAAACAAAACATATGCCAGATTTTTGAATCTAGAGTATTTCCTCAGCTTGTGGAAATCCTCATATTTTCTTTTGAAATCTTGAAAATCAAAGCTGGCATTAAATTATGGTGTTAGATACAGTAATTCACTTGGGCTATATATTAATATGTGACTTCCCAAAGTGGTAACGTTAATCAAATAATATCTGTAGCTATTTAAAGAAAGAAAAATCTAACATATATGAAGCCATACGTTCATTGAAAATCATTAGTCACATAAACAAGGAACAAAGTATAAATTGTGAGTACTTTATTTACATTATTATTTTTCCTTGACGTTACTATATCATTTAACAATAAAACTATATCAGAGTGTTCTAGTACTTGACTGGTATAGGTTGTCTGTCTTGCTGGCAATTATATAAACTTTCATGTCTTGGGAAGGAGTACTCCAAAAGTCTTTCTTGAAAGCTAGCATTACCCTGATTCCAAAACCAGACAAGGATCCAACAAAAAAGGAGAATTATAGACCAATTTCTTTTCTTTTCTTTTTTTTGAGACAGGGTCTCGCTATGTACTTTTCAGGCTGGCCTTGAATTCACTATGTAGCTCAGGCTGGCCTCAAACTCATGGCTATCCTCCTGCCTCAGCCTCCTGAGCACTAGGATTACAGGCATGTACCACCACGCCTGGCTCAAAGCCAATTTCTTTAATGAGTTTAGGCACAACAATTTTCAATAAGATACTGGCAAACGGAATGCAACAAATCATCAAAAAGATCATACATCATGTCTAAGTAGGCTTCATACCAGGGATGAAGGGATGGTTTAACATATGCAAATCAACAAATAAATATCACATAAACAGAAACAAGGACAGAAATCACCTGATCATCTCAATGGATACAAAGACCACATTCGACAAAATCCAACATCCATTAATGATTAAAAAAGAAAAACCTCAAAAAATAGATGGAAAAGGTCTTTATCTCAGTCTGATGAAAGCCATTTATGACAAACCTATTTGCCAACATTATGTTAAGTGGGGAAAACTTGAAAGAGTTCCCTCTAAAATCAGGAACAAGTTAAGAATGTCTGTTATTACTACTCCTGGTCAATATAGTCCTCAAAACATTAGAGCAATCAGGTAAGAGAAAGAAATAAAAAGGATATCTACAGGAAAGGAAAATGTCAAATTCTCATTATTTTCAGATGATATGATCCTCTAAGTAGAAAATCCAAAAAATTCCACCAGAAGACTTCTAGAATTAATAACCAAATTCAATAATGTGGCACAATACAAAATTAATACAAAAAATCAGTGTGGTTCCTCTATACCAATAATGAACTCACTGAGACAGAAATTAAGAAAACAGTACCATTCCCAGTAGCATCTAGAAACATTAACTACTTAGGAATTAACCAAACCAAGGAAGTGAAAGACCTTTATAATGAAAACTGCAATACTCTGGAAAAGGCAATCAGAGAAGACACCAGACACAGGGAAGATATCCCCTCTTCCTGGTTAGGCAGAACCAGTGCAGTCAGAATGGCCAAACATCAAAACTGACACACATACTTAACGCAATCTCAGTCAAAATACTGACAGCACTCGTTTCAGAACTAGAGATAGTAATGCAAAAATTCATATGGAGAGCCCGGTGTGGTGGTGCATACCTGTAATCCCAGCACCCATAATGCTGAGGCAGAAGGATGCTGCAAGTTCAAGGTCCTCCTGGGCTACGTAGTGAGTTCAAATCCAGCCTGACCTCCATAGTGAGCCTCTGTACAAGAAAAAATCATAAGGCATCAGAAGAGATCCAGGTTGCTAGCATGGTGGTGCATGCTTATAATCCTGGCACTTAGGAGGCTGAGGCAGGAGGGTCGATGCAAGTGTGAGGCCAGCTTGAGCTACACAGCAAGACTCTGTCTCAGAAAACCAAAATAAATAAACAAAACAACCCCAGGCACATTCAGCTGTTTGACCTTTGTAAAAGGGTCCAAAAATATAGGGGGCTGGAAAGAGCCTCTCTGACAAACTGGGAAAGCTGGCTATCCACATGCAGAAGTGTTCATCTAGGCCCGGATCTCACACCATATCTTATTTTAGTTTAAGTAGTAAACTAAAATCAAAAAGGATCAAAGATCTAAATATTAAAACAGAAACACTTAATTTTTTAGGAGATAAACTAGGTAAAACTCTTGAAGCTATAGACACAGGCAAGGACTTTTAACGGTGCCCCAGTTGCACAAGAAATAACATAAAACATCAACCAAATTAAAAACCTTCTGTACAGCAAAGGAAAAGACCAACAGAGTGAAGAGAGAGAATGGCAAAAAATTATTATTCCTCAGATGGAGGAATAATATTTGGAATACAAGAACACAAAAAAATTAGAACCCCCAAAATAAAAGACCCAATCAAAAAATGGGCAAGAGAAATGAATAGTTGCTTCTCAGAAGAAGTATAAATGGTCAATCAATACATGAAGAAATGTTCAGCATCTCTGGCCATTAGAGAAGAACAAGTTAAAACAACACTGAGATTCTGCCTCACTCCAGAAAGAATACTATAGTCCAAAAATCGAATAATACGCACTGACAAGGCTGTGATAAGAGGGACCCTCCCACACTGTCGGCTGGAATATAAACTAACAACCACTGTGGAAATCAGTATGGATGTTCCTTCCAAAACTAAAACTACAAAGTCGACTTGACTGAGCTATTTCCCCCCTAGAGGTCATCCCAAAAGAGTTAAAGACATCGTGTTACAGTGGCACATGCTTATCAATGTTTGCAGCGGCATAATTCACAATAGGTGACTCGGAAGTGGCCTGTATGTCCATCAACAGATGAACGGACACAGAAAATGTGGCATTTATATACAATGGAGAACTACTCTGCCACAAAGAGAGATAGAAGTGGAGTCATTTGGAGGAAAATGGATGCACCTTGAGATCGTAGTGTTAAGTGAAATAAATCAGACACATACATT
>PVLD010028956.1:0-18697 GCA_004027595.1 Dinomys branickii | reverse complement strand
CGCCGGCTCGGGAGGCGGGAGGGATCGAGGCGTCTGTGCTCTCAGGGCGCTAGGGCCCAACAAATCCCTCTCTCCGCTTCCGGCGGCGTTTGTGGCCCTCCGCGCGGCTAGCCCTACACGTGCGAAACGTGGGATTGCCGGGCGTCTCCGCCGCTAGCAAGCCGATCTCTGTCGGGAGTCGCCGGGGGGCTGCACCGGCTCGGGAGGCGGGAGGGCCCGAGGCGGCTGCGCTCCCACTGCACTTGGACCGATCCCAGCTTCTTCCCCGCGGGGATCGTCCCTGGCTCCCAGCGTCTGGGACTTTCCCACGTCTTGCCCCGGCAGCCTGGTCCGCCCTACCACATCTCCCCCGGCATCTCAGAGAAATACGCCCAGTTTAATCTTCCCAGCCGAGGTCCCAGCATTCACGCTCGCCAAGTCTGTCTCGAGCTGGTGGTGTTTATTAAGGAGGTTCGCTCCCTTGCTGCTCACCTGGTCGCCATCTTCCCCGGATCTATCTTGGCATTCTTTAATCCTCTCAATCTGTATCTTAAAATCAGAAACCTTCTCCTGTCAAGATGGCGCTGAATAATTATCCTTGCAGTCTTATTGGCTGACCATAGTTTTGTCCATTTGTTCTACCTTGGACCCACCTCACCTTGTGGTTTTGCTCTATAAAAGTGGTTTCTTCAAGTATCAAGCAGCTAGTAATTACCTCCCAGGGGGAAAAAAAAAAAACAGAAAGGAAAGCACAAAATGAAGGAAAGAAGGGAGGGGGCAAGGAGCGAGAGTGTGGGGGAAAAGAAAAGAAAAAGAGGAAGAAAAAGCACGCTGGAAACTAGAAGTTTGCCAATAATGGCAGAAAGGTAAGTAAGGATTCTAGTCCCCAGACTGCTCATCCTCCTGGACTTTGGAGAGCCCTTTATCTGCCCATAGGCTTTTTGTCCATATTTCAAAGTGATGTGGCTAAGGACACTTCTCACTCTCCACTCTACTCCACTTGACACCTTCTTGCCAGTTGTAGGAGAGACCTGATGGAAAAGTGTTCTGCACACAGTACTGTAGAAAACACCCACACCATTCCACATATTGTCTCTCTTTTGAAAACAGAAGTGTGCAAAATAAATCCTAAGAGGGGAATCAATTGTGTAAAAGAGAAAGATTCTGGTGAATAAAACATCTCCATGAGATAATTCGAGTAATAGAAGAAAACCTTTAAAATCTAATGCATATTCAAGGATTGTGAACACCATATCATATTTATAAAACAAGAATTATTTGTAAGAAAAAAGGCTCAATCACAGAACAAATTGGAGCTATTAAAAATGACAACTAATTAGAAAAAAATTTTAAATTTGAAAAATCAAGAAAATATTACAGAATATAAAGCAGAGAAGAGGAGAGGAAAAATATACATATATATGATATACTGTGCTTCTCAGGGAGAAAGAATGGGAAAAGTAAAGAGAATATCAAAGACATAATAAGTTTTCCCATACTGATGTAGATTGGGTTTGTTTACTGAGTGTCTGCTACATGGGATGATGAAAGTTCTAGAACTAAATATATTTTTGAGAAATTTGAACACCAAATGAAGAAAGGCAAAAACTTTTTCTTTCAAAACCAATAATAAGTGGCTACAAAGGCACAAAATCACTTGAATATCAGACTTCTCCTCAGTGATACTACAGGCAAGAAGATGGGAGGGGAATTTCTTGAATGTTCCAAAGCAAAAATTACTTCCTGCCTAGAATTCCATATGTAGCTAAACTATCCAAATATGAAAGGAGTAGAACATAAATATTACACATATGCATGGGCTCAGAAAATGTAAATCCTATCACCTTTCTTAGAAAGATAGTTGATGATATATTTCGGTAAACTGAGGAGGTAACTACAGATTCAGCCCAGAAGAGTAGACAAGTCTAGGAATGGTAAGACTGCAGGCCTAGAGAGAAAGCCGGCCAGACTGGGGGACACGGGAGGCTTACAGCGTAAAGCATAGTTCCAGGGGAAAAATAATGAAGAAGAGCAAACATCCTAGAATTTGGCCACTAATGCAATCTAAGAAAAGCAAATCCACTTGATCTTGATGGTAGCAACATTTTTGTTCTACTTTGAGACAATGGACTTGAAGAGATACAAATGCAACCTTAAGAAACTTACTCAGGGGGAAATAATATTTACCTTGTCATAGCAATTATATATATATATATATATATATATATATATATATATATACACACACACATATACATATACATATACACATATTCTACACACATACACACATACATATGCACATACATATTCTAAAATTATAATCCAACACAGATGATTCTAGAATTTTTTACTATGACTGCAGGATAAAATATCAATATTACCAGCCCCAAGGATGTCAAGATAAAAGCTGGCAGATGAGGCCAGTGATAAGCGAGAACAGAATGACTCTCATCTTTGAGTTTGGGAGTGAGGAAATACCGTCCAAAGCTAAAAAACCAAGAAACAGATGCATAGGTGTATATTTAAATTTTAAACATTATCAATAAAAGAATATACTACATAATGAAATAATATACAGCAAAAATATAATTCAAAATATTAGGAATAAAAGAAGTCAAAAGCAGCAAGCTAAATATGCTGCTTTGACAGGGGATGTGGAATTGATTATATCATACTGTAGATGAGAATGACTGATTTCATCTCTGTACCTTAAGTCTGGGATGGCTGTGATTGTTTCTTTGAATTTTATAACCTCCAACAAACATGTGCATTATTTAACAAATGTGTATATGTTACTTTGATAAAACTTTTTCTTTCAAAACTGAAGAAGTAATTTTAAAGTATTAAGCTTTTGCTTAGAGATTTTAACCTCTTAGGAAGATAATACAATTCTGGTATGGCTTGCTTACAGGAGAAAATGATCACAGATACTATTTTTTCAGGACCTACTCTGTCTGAGACCAGGTAGTAAATACTTTTGTACCCATTTTCTAACAATCACAAGAAGGTAGAAATCATAATGCTCATTTCACAGGCATGGAAACTGAGTTTCAAGGAGTTTAAGTAGTTGGTACAAGATGATAAAGGGCTTGAGTGGTGGCGGAAAATCTATTCTGAACCCTAAAAAAAATTTTTAAATGAAATGAGAGAGGTGGCATTAAATGGTCCCTTGAGGTCTGTTTCAAATCCGACACTTTCTGATTCCATCAGCAGTATGAGAATAAAGCCTACTTAATTTTCTATGTCACTCTAAAAGTCAGACACCAAAATACAACAGTAACTACACAGAGTTTTATTTACAGGGACTGAGAGATGAAGACCAAAAGATTCACTCTCTAGCACAGATGAGGGAGTTGTCACTCTGAGGTCCTTTGTACATCTGGTGCATCTGTGTCATATTTATAGGGACTTTATTCCACTAATGTTCTCTTGGGCCTAAAATATTTCTGTATGCAAAAATATCACACTGTTATAGGATAACAGTGAATCAAACAAACAAAAAATGTCTTTTTATCAAAGCTTAGTTTATGTTTATTTTAAGACTGTTCAAAAACCCACTCCATGTGGTTAGGTTTTACAGCTCATGAAAACAAGCTCCAAATTTACAGATATTTCATAACATTCCTATCAGCATATAAGAGATTCTTTCACAGCTGGCACAGAGTGTCCTTTCTTCTGTCTCTTCGAAATTGGTGGGAAGCTCCTTAGATCTGCTTTTGCGAACATTTTCTCTCCTGGCAGTGGGGAATCACAAAGGGACTGCTATTGATCTGGCGCCGAGGTGAAAATTTCCACACGACGAGATAGCTAACATAAGTACAAGTTCGGGCAGGAAACCAAAGATTTTATTAATTATTGCTGGTCTTATTATTATAAAAAAATACTCAGGCGGGTAGGAAAAATACAGAGTGTGTGTGTGTGTGTGTGTGTGTGTGTGTGTGTGTGAGAGAGAGAGAGAGAGAGAGAGAGAGAGAGAGAGAAAAGAGAACAGGGACAAGAGATGGGAATGAATGCCATTCTGTGGACACCCCACCAGCACTCACCAGAGGAAATCAAGTTGCCGCCAGTTTGGCTGGGGTTCAGCGCCATCTGCATAGTATTTAAAAGTGAGAGCCAAGCTCTGCGCTATTTTATTGGAGTTAGTAAGGAAGCTCTCCAATCTATATCTGAAACTCAACTGTTCCAGCTTCTGAGCATCCCTAAAAAGAGCTTATGGAGGTCAAGGAACTTAAAAGCAGCACGAGAAGCCGCTTTGCAGTCCATATTAAACTGGGAATTGGTATTCTGTGCTTTTGGGAAGACTGCTTGGTCTCTAAAGGATGGTGGGAAAGTCCTCCAGCAGCTCTTGGGGGGAAAGATGTAAGATACAGGGTAATAATTGTACTAATACAATATACTGAGGACTTGCTGTTTCAAGGTTTTGATATTTTCTTAATTCATGCAATGCTCACATTAACCTTGTGCACTAATATTATCCATATTTTGCAGCTGAAGAATCTCCCAGAATGAATCCATGGATTAGGAATTCTTACCCTAATATGATTTTTAACTTTTGCTCCCTCAGAATCCAGTACTCAGTTGTGTTCCCAAGTGACTGAGAAGTACGCAAATGTGATTCTTAGTTTCTTTCAATATCCATGAGACATTGAAAACAAATAGATTTGAACTGACTGATAAGCTTTCCCAAAAAAGTAGTTACTAACAATGATGGCTGACATTTATGGAATGCGTTCTATGGCCAAGTTCTGCTTTTCATGTAATAAATTCCCGCAAAAAACCAAAAACAAACAAAAAAACCCTGTAAAGGAGGTGTTACGATGCCCACTGCCAAGTGAGGAAACTAACGCACAAAGCATCAGGTAACCTGTGCATGGCGGTCACAAAGCTAGTAAGAGGCTGAGGCAAGGTTTAATCCCAGGCAACGGGCTCTTGTTCAGGTGTCTACTGCTATCTCCAAAACTTAGTGGCTAAAACTAACCACGTCTTACTTTTCTCAGCTCTCGGTGGTAACAAAGTGCAGGGAGTGGTCTCGCTGGGGGTTTCTAAAGCAGTTCTAAGGATTGGAAGGGGGGGATTTAAGATATCTAGGCTCATATCCAAGATGGTGTCTCACTCAAATTGGGCAACTTATCGAAGATGGCTGGAGAGTGGCTGCCCTATCCCTCCCTCTTTTGCTACTGCTCTGTCCACAGACCCTATTTATCTGTCCAAGGCGCTTGTACTTCCATGGAGTACCATGATCTGAATGTAGGAGGTGTCCTATGTAGCACCTGGCTTCCCCCTTTGGGGTCATCCAAGAGTCTGAGAAGAAAGGTTCAAAGTTTCTATTCACCTAGCTAGGAGATCCTACAGCATTTCTTTTGCCACTGCTGGAAGAAACTTCATTGATGAAAAGCGTGACGTGGGGCCGGTGCGGATTCAAGGCTGTGAACCCTGTGAGGCCCGGTCCTCTGGGGCCCTGGCTGGGCAGCTTTTAGCTTCATTTACTTCACGATTATCCTAGTAACTGCCGAGCTGAAGTTTTAAATCCGGTCTGACCAAGGCAAAACAATGCTACTGAGAACAAGTACACAGGAAACCCTTTCCAAAATAATAGTCTTTTTCTACTGGAGAAGTCTGCATAGGTGGCTCTGATGCTGATTCAGGATGTTAGATAAGCTAAAAATTAACAGCTTTCTTCTTCCTGCACTCTTTGGAACAAAGTTTAATGCTTCCCTAGAATGCGGACATGTTCCTGATTGAGTTCTTCTCCCGGATCTGGTGCTAGTTAGCCTTGAACAAGTCACTTTAACTTCTCAGCAACAGTTTCCTCTTCCTCTAAAAGACAATTATAGGTTTTCTCCACCGTGGAACTGATGGGAGGGTCGGGTGGGATTATGCTGATGTATCTTGGAAACTAAAGAGCAAACACGCCTCACTATCAGATTTTGCTGTTGATGGATTGTTGATGAGGGGGATGTGAGCTCCATAACATTAAGGATTCTCCTGTGCACTGCAGAATTCTCATCTCCTAGAACAGGGTTTACCCACGGTGAAGGAGGTCGTGTGCTCTGTCACTGAAACAAGAACACCAGGAACTGTAAAGAGGGACATCCGTAATGATTATGCTGTAGAACAAAAGATGAATGGCAGGTGCGTGGAATTTTGCTCTGTTTTTCACTCAATAAACATTTGTTAAATATACTTATTATTTGTATTACTTATTATCTCTTTTGCCCCTTTCTTGTGAATTTCTTGTCCTTTTTTTCTCTCTCATCCTTCTCTCACCGTCATCCAATTGTATCTTTATCTCCAAACGCAAAACTAAAATTCCATTCTATATCCAGCAGTGAGCTGACCCTCTCATTAACAGATTTCCCCTACTCTGCAAGTTAAGCTTCTGCTCAGGAATTACAGTGACATTTTATTATTTCCATGTGTTATTACTTAGTGCCTGCAACACAGCAGGCTCCGTCTTACCTGGGGAGACAGCAGTGACCAAGACAAGCAAAATCTACTCCTTCACAAAACTTACATTCTTATGAAGCAAGGCACAAGCCAATGCAATACACATGCCAATGATAAGTGTTCTGAAGGATACAAAACACAAAATTTCAGGAAGGAGTAATGAAGGTTTTAGTGAGGGGAATATAAAATAATCAGGCATTTAAACTGAGATCTGAATGCATGCAAGATCCAGGCTTAGGAAAGGAAAATGCTCAAAGCAGAGAGAGCAGTAAGGACAAAGGACTGAGGGATGAGGGGCTTGGCAGGGCAAAGAGAAAGAGAGAAACCACAGGGGCAGAGCCCAGGAAACAAAGGGGAAAGGTGTAATTATGCTCCGAGGTGCTGGCTTCAAAGTCACTTCAACTTATGTCAGGATGCTGACTCTCCTTATGCCACCCTGAGCTGGCTTTTCATGGTTGATGTGCACTTTAAACAAGATAAATGTTTTTGAAGGGTGCTAGGCACAGTGGCAAAATTACCTGGAGAGTCACAAATAAATCTGCTTAATTAATTCAGAAATAACTGTATTTCTAACCTAGTAGCCCAAGAATTAGACACAAAGAGTTAAAATTAATATCAACTATAATTAGGTTTGTTTGGCTTTGTCTTACATTTCCTTTGATGGTGATTAAAAATTCACAGATGTGGTCAAACTGAGTAGAGACTGGCAGGATGTAGGTTGGGATAAGCCCATTATCATTTCTGGAAAACTCCTTTAGCACCCCAGGCTTGGTGCCCTTTTCCTGCGTCCTAATCTGCTGGTCTCAGGGTCACTTACATATCACTATTAATTCTCTATCAAATCTAACCAGTACCCAGACACCAGGCTCTCTAGCTTCCTTTCAAGGCTCACCAGATCCAACTCTATCTCTTTCACAGAATGAAATGCTTCTATTTCTAAAGAAATCGCAACCTAGTCAGTGCCTGCTGAAAAGGACTGAGCTTTCTAGTTAGACCTTGGCCTTTGTGTGCTTGTCCTGAGCTGCACCTGTTGTGAGGTACCATTCCAGCAGCTCTCTACTGAAATGGACAGCGTACGAAGTCCTTTGTGCAGCTCTGCAGGTGCATTAATTATAGACTACCTGGATGCATCTAGAACACTTGGCAGGAGCAAGACTGCAGTTAATGTTCTGTTAAACAATGTCTCCAGTGGTATGTATTGTGAGAATCATAAGAGACATTCCAATAACGGCTGAGTATAATCCAGGAGTCATTTGATCACCTCAGTTGCATCCCCTCCTCAGCTTTGTCACAAAATAAATCTTTTTTTCTTTGATAATAATCCCTCCAAATTGATAATAGGTATCATCTTTGAAAGAAGGTGAGAGAGAATTACATTGATTGCAGTGAAAATAATTTATAGTCCGTGAAACTCATGAACAGAAATGTTGGCTCTGGTGTGAATGTGCCCTACTTTGCTCAGAAGCTGGGAATCCCAAAGGCGTTTTCTTACTTTGATTTCAAATGTGGAAAAAGTCAGCACTGCCAAAACTTGCATTTTTAAAAAAGGTGAATCCGATTGGGTTTTTTCACCAGATACATAAGAAACCAAAGAAATTTGAATGACCTGTAATGAAAATTAAAAAGCACTTGGGTGGAAGAAGCGGTATGTGAATCTCTCATTTGAAAAATAATAAAGGTAATTAAATCATCCTTTTTTATTTAGTCTAAGGAAAACCCACTAAGATGAAACCAGTTTGCCAGCTCATTAAGTAATGCACATAAAGACAGTCAGAATCACTTCCGTTCCCTTGAAGCTTAGAGAGCTTCAGGGAGTGGGTCAACCAATAGTGAAAGATTGTCCAGGTATATGTCCCCTCCCTAGGGAGGACAGCCTGTGCCTTTAGTCTTACTTTAATTTAAGAAAATGTTTTGGAAGGTCATTCTTCAACTCATAGAGAAAGATGCGAGGGATCACAGAGGCTGGAAGGTGTCTTATTAAAAGAAAAGACTTCAGCAATCATACTGTTGGAACTGACCAGCTCCAGAGAAAGCAAATTTCCAGTTACTCCATTGCATCCATCTTGTAATAAAAAATGAAAAGAAGTGCAAGAAGACTCGACCGGGCAAGTTATTCATGGCCACATTTTGGCAGCTTCTCCAGTTCCCTCAATGGGCCATTAGTTGCTAATGAGAGCAACCATGTTGGGTCCTGAAAAGGATAAAGTGGAGAAAAGGGGAAAAGAATTCTTGGGGAAACAGCCAGACACGTGCCAATACTTAAATTCAATATAGTGAACTGGGTCTCTGCTTTTGGAGACCACTTCAAGGGTAAATCAATTCCATTTGTCTCAGTAAATACGTACTGAACCCTACTAAGTGCCTGAGATACACAGCTAAATAAAAGAACAATCCTACCTTCCAGAGACTCAGTGTGTGGTGTGAAAGAAAGACACATAAGCAGGCGACTACAACACAAGTTGGACTGAGACCAGCTCGAGCGTAGACACGCAGAGCGAGATGACTGAAGAGCAGAGTTTCAACAGGCAGAATGTGAGGGAAAGCAGTGGAAGCTAGCTGCGCCAACACGAGCACAGGCAGAGCGCGAGAGACTGGCGGAGCGAGTGTATTTAAGGGGGCGACGCGGTCTGTCCCTGGTGTGCAGAGCGGGACTGGATGGAGCTGAGGCTGGAGAGCGGAAGTGTGCCCTCTGCCCGTCACAACCGCTGAGACTCTCTCCCTTTCGACTGCGTTCTTTAAATATATTCGTTCTCATTCACCTTCCTGTGAAAAGGTTCTTCAGTCCATCTCTTCGGGTTGGATCTGCCTAATTCAATGATAAAGCCTCAAGGAAAGAAACCGTGTAGTCTGGCCTTTTTGTGTACTCCAGACAAAAGCAAGCATGACCCACAAGAAGCAGGCTCTGTTTTTCAGTGATTCTTCTTTGTGCCTGGCATTTCCATCCCGGGTCCATGGTTGTAGGGCAATTTTCTTCACAATGTAACACTCAAATAGAAAAGATAAACAGCCTCAAAAAGTGTCACTAGTTACCAAGATGGAAGCAGTGGGGACGAAAAACAACTTTTGCTACATAGGAGGCAGCTTGGAGGTTTATAATATTTATGATTTCCAGATTATTGGACAAGAGAGGAGATCACAAAATGTGAAGGAGCTTCTCCTGCCTGTTCCAACAATCCTCACAAGTTAGAAACAATACATTATAAAAGTCCAATTTCAAGATTTACTAAAATCATCAGCCCGAGACATCTTGTTCTTTTTTTATCTCCTAGAACAATATTTCACAGTTCAAGTTCTGTCACCGCTTGTCCTTTTTACAGTCTTTTCCACAATTCTGAAGATTGTCACGTGCATTCTGCGGAAGAAGAAAAAGACAAGATAGCTCCAGATTTACTCTGACCTTTTTAAGGTTCCAAATTTAGTCAGTTAGCCATTTCTATCCTCCTAGCTTTTCAGAAGCTTATGTGTCAGAACTAAAAATGGGAAGCCTCTCCAAATTACCAGCATTTAAAAGGTTAAACAGTTTATTTTTATTCCACTAGCAGAGAATTAAAGCTCCAATGTGTTCAGGCTCGCTGTGACAAAGATCACAGCGAGAATCTAGCAATGATCTGCTCTTAACCCTTCCCATTTACAATGCTCAGATCTCACTTTGGGGCTTTTCCTCCCAAATTTCACAAGCTGCTAGACAGACTCAGTCAGCCTCAGTTGTGTGGCACCAGGCTACTTTCTCCCTCAGAGCTGAACATCTTGGTCCCTAGGAGCACAGAGTGAAGAATTCCAAATCCTCTAAGAATGGAACTCTTCCTGGCAACAGACTGTACCCTCTTGGCTCCTTTCCGGAACATCTGATTTTTCTATGTAGAAAAATAGTTCGCTGTCAAATGCACATTTTAATTCAGGTTGATAGACTGCTTTACTGTGGCCAGAAAGAATATTTCCAATGAGGAAAGTAAGCAGACTTACATACCTTTCATATAAAGAGGCGCAATGATATAAAAAGACAGTCAGAAACTCTGTAAGTAAATACCACTTGCATTTATGAGATGATTTCTCCCTCTCCCTCCCCCTCTCCCTCTCCTTCTCCCTCTCTCTCCTCTCCTGTTTTCTCCTCTTCTCTCCTCCCGAGATTAATTCTAGCGAACACTTTTCTAAATCCCACATTTGGGGATGTACATACAAAAAGTGAGAGTCCCAACAGTAGATGGCAGAGACTCTGTTGTAACAGCCATGAATTCAGCTCCTAAACATCCCATTGACGGAGGTAGAGTTGCCGAGAGGTAAGGCTCCACAGAGTACCGGAAACCTCCTCCAAATACTTCGCAGTCTTGTCATTTACTCTCCCCCACCAGAGCACGTTCTGTTTCCCACCAAAATGGCCATGGCTTGTCTTTCCTTCCCCCTTTCAAAACTTGCCATGAGAGCACATAAACGTCTGGCGTAGTTTCCAAGCATGAGAAGAGTGAACTACCTACTCTCCCTAAGCAAAGCAAACCTGCTGGGCTACTAAAAAAATGAAAGAATTAAAAACACAGATTTGTTTTGTTTTGTTTTGTTTCTGATAGGAGAAAGCCTGGGTTGGTCTTTGGAGGCCCGGCTTGGACTTTTGTGACCTATGCTCTGAGAGGCAATCTAAAAAGCAGAGGTAGGAGATGTGGTTAAAACACAGTTATTCAATACAGAAATTCACTGCTTGTGCAGAACTGATTCACTCTGGGGTCCTAAAACTGTACCTCTATTCTCAGAAAATGAAAATTAAGTGATAATAATGTGTTACATTCTTTGTATGTATCAGCTATTCAAAACCACTGCTGGCTTAGGCCTTTTAAAAGATGTATTTACTCTCTTCGAGGCATTTTCTTTTTTTTTGCATACTATAAAAGTTCTCCTTTTTGTCACCTTTAGAGCACAGGGATGATGAGAACACAGGGGAGTAAGAACTTATGAGGAGTTAACTTCTAAATTCAACACGTAAGGTGAAAATTACACAGTTGAAATTACCTTTGGAAATCTATCAAATTATCCATAGAGTACATGTATTTTTGTATATACAACACTATACAGCAATTTTTATGCTAAATTGTGGGAACTTCAACTCTGGATTCATGGAAGGAATAAAAGGAAAACCTATATAGCTCTCTGGGCATTCAAAATATTCCATAGGAAAAGACAGACTTGTAAACCTTCTGTTTGCTTGGCCGGTACGCTCTAGCTATGTTAATATTTAACCTCTATAACCCTAAAACATGTTAATACATTTTGTGTGTTTTGTGAACATTAAAGCAAGTTAGTAGAGTCAAATCATACCCGAAACATGCTACACAGGTTTGGTATTACTCTCCTGTGATCAATTATGATTTCAAAATCCTAATCACTACATAAAATATATTTAAATCCCCTGTATTATCTGATTATTATTAGGTAACAAGGACAGGTGTGAGCATTCACAAATGCAGATGAAAAGGAGAAGACCTGGAGTTTAAATTGCTGGTTCAAAGTCACTCTGCTCATTAGGGACAGAGATGGAAATTTAAACAGATTATCTGTTCCCTGTTTAGGGCCACTTTCCAAGAACCCCACTGTTCAGAAGAAACCAAGTGACACAGAAGCTCCATATACCATTATTTGGACCATGGTAGGATGTAAAAAAGAAAGAAAGAAAGAAAGAAAGAAAGAAAGAAAGAAAGAAAGAAAGAAAGAAGAAAAGGAAGTCAGTGTGATGGTGCAACCCTGTAATCCCAACTTCTAAGGCAAGAGGAACATAAATTTGAGCCAACCTGGCAATTTAGCAAGAACCTGTCTCTAAATTTAAAAAATAAATAAATTAATGCTGTGAATGTAGCTCAATTCAAAGGTCTGGGTTCAATCTCCAGTACAGAGAAAAAGAGAGAGAGATTGGGAGGGAAGGCAGGAAGGCAGGCAGGCAGGCAGACAGGAAGACAGACAGTCAAGAAAGAAGGCAGGAAAGAAGGCAGGAAGGAAGGAAGGAAGAAGGGGAAGGGCAGGACAGGGCAGGGCAAGGAAGGGAAGGGAAGGGAAGGGAAGGGAAGGGAAGGGAAGGGAAGGGAAGGGAAGGGAGAGAGTGAGCATGCATGCTAAAAAGCCTGTGTGCTCACCCACTTTAAGAACCACCTTGAAAAAGATTTGTGAATGAACAAGAAATGCATGGTTTTTAAAAATGTGGACAGTGTCTGAGGATTTGAGGAGAGGAAATACAATCGTTGTAACCTGGTGATATTAGGAACTTTAGTTACCTGGAAAGATGTTCCCTGACACTAACCATCTCTGCAATACATTTTGCACTCACCCTTAAAAACTTCACAAAATATATCAAGGAAAGCATAAGAGAAGGAGAATGAAGAGGAGGGCTAGAAGAAAAACAAAGAGGTACATTGTCAGGAGTCATTCGCAGAGGACCTGGAGCCCACTGAGAGCCTGATTGCTGCTCTTAACTACTTTCTACCCAGCGATTATCCACAAACACACAGTGCTCCTCCACACCCATGTTTTAGAGAGTGTGCAGAAAAGGGAATTAAACTTTTAGATCACTAGATAACAAAATTCACACTATTACCTAAGGCCCAGGTATTCTGTGTCCTACAGGTTGGTTCTGTTTTAAAGCTGGCAAAGGGCAAAGACTGCTCTTTGGTGTTGAGAGAACCCATTCAGATTTTATCCAGATTGTCTGGCATTTACTATTCTCCTCTAATCTAATCAGAAAATCATCAAGGCTGGTAGTAAGCGAAGGAAATTTTTTCATATTGAGATTACTTTGCCAAGTACCAGCATTCCCACTGCAAAATTTATCTTCCCAATAAAAAAATAATTAGACTCAAAAAAGCCTTGGAACAGCGCTACAAAATTATTTGTTTTAAAAATTAGTAAGAAACTTCTTTTATGACCTAGGAAAATAAAGGAATTATAATCTGTTGTAAGCTGCAGTTGGGACTGTCTAGTAAATCTTACAACCAAAGGTTAACTATTTATATTTGCAAGAGGGCAAAAAAAAAAAAGTATTACTTCACCAGACTGCTAGAATTTGTGTTGATCAATAACTTGGAAAGCAGAAATGGATGAGAATGCTGAGGACAGGGGAAGAAAAGTAAAGGGTCAGTAAGAAGGATTTCAGACAGGAAGTAGCCAGTGAACATCCTACTATGGTACAGTTGGTAAACAACAATTTAACCATGGAATTCTCGAATGTTCGACTTAAGGTGTCTTTTACACTGCTTCTGTGATTTAAACCTCTTTATTCTGTCTCCCCATCCCAGTGTGTGTGTGTGTGTGTGTGTGTGTGTGTGTGTGTGTGTATTTTGTTACATGCAAGTATAAATTATTTCTATAAATATTGTGTATGAAAGAGAATTCCATTGAAATCAATAATATCTGAGTATCTCCTTTTTGTTTTCCAAGAGAAGATAAAGAAAGCAAAACCTCAAAGGCCAACACTGGCAGTCACTTTTTCATTTAGTTAGGAATATTAATTAAATGCCTACTATATATCGTCTCTGTTCCAGGCAAGCAGGTTATAGCAGTGGACAAAATTATTGCCAGGTAGTACTAAGAAAAATAAAGAAAGTATTTTGAAATAAAGCAGAGGAAAAAAATGACACATTACATACCATGGAACAGTAAGTATTTCCAGTGACTTTTCATCTAAAAAAAAAAAGAAATTCTGAAGGGAATAGAATGACATTTTTAAAGTGCTAAAAGAAAGCAATTGTCATTTCAGAATATGCATATCATAAAAATATCCTCCAAAAAGGAGGGTGTAAGAGCAACTTTTCAGATAAAAGAAAGGTAAGACAATTTACTGCCAGGAGACCCACACTAAAGGACATTTTTCACACCTATGGAAAATAGCACTACTTACAAAATCAAATCTCTAGAAAAGAATAAAAACACCAAAAATGGTAACTAACTACATAAATTAAAATTCCTTTTGTATTTATTTTCTTCTTGAAGTTTTCTTAAGGTGCAGTTGACTTACATAGAAGGTTTAAACCAAAGGTCAGAAAAAAAGATACAGCAGAAATACACTAATGAGAAAAGGACTATAGATGTATTAATATTAGCCTAAATAGTCTTTAAAGAAAAATTATTTTAGCTAAGAAGCTATAGTATAATAATAAAATGTTTAACATGCTGAGATTTTAAAGTGAAGCCACAAAATAGAAAGTCACATTAACAACTACAAGAAAGAGATAGAAAAATCTACCTTCATGTTTGGATGCTTTTGTTTATCTTCCCGAGGAATTAGCAGATCAAATGGGGAAAAAAGCTTCAGGATAGTTATATAAGCTATAAATAGTAATTTGATAACCTTGATTGAATGGTTGTAAAAAACACTTGTAAATTACTCTCAGTTCAAGGAAGGGGTAGTGATGGAAACAAGAGAATCAGAAGTGAGAGTTTTGCTAGCAATCAGAGCAGGGAAAGAGTAAAGTTGTTGCAAAAGAGTGGAGAGGCTTTAGCTTGTGCTTTAAATGGGGCACCTGACACTGCCTCTGTAATGAGGGGAAGGTCCTTGGGATGCAGGGGACATGTTAGACCTGGTAGAGACAGAGCGTGTATCTGACCAGGGAGATTCCTTATGAACATGAGATGGGTTAGAATCTCCTGAGCAAGTACCTGTCCACCTTGTTTATGAGGAAAGAAGCCAGGGAGTGAAAGAACACATTGGGGTAGGAGGGAAAATTTGGAGGTGAAGAAGGCAGAAGTTATGCCCTGACTGCTTATGTTTTCTCAATAAAATAATCAGCAAGGCAAGCAGATTAGAGCAAGGTATAAACTGGGCAGGAGCAATGTTAAGAGCCACAGGGATGCAGATCCACCATGCAAAAGCAATTGGGTCAAATACGATCTGAAAATATAATAAACCCACTACTCCATTTCCTAAATCTCAGAGAGATTTGTTTCCCAAGGTCACGAAACTAAGGGTTCTAGTGTATTTTCACTGTATGTCAAAAAGCAAGGGTATCACACCCAACAGGTAAAAATGAAAGTTTTAAGATACACTGTATATTTTACTTAATATGATTTTCATGAAAACATGGACAAATTGGACTTAAAACCTCTGGGGACAACAATCATAGATTCTCTTGATCATTGCCATATCCTTGGCTTTTAGCAAAGTAACTGGTGAAGCACATGCTTAATAACTATGCTCCTTAAATCTGGCATGATGGCACATGCCTGCCATCCCAGCTCTCTGGGAAGCTGAGGGAGGAGGATCAAAAGTTTAAACCCAGCTTGTGTGATTTAGAGAAACCTGGTATCAAGATAATAGAAATTGAAAAAGGCTGAGAGGTAGCTTACTGCAGAGACCCTTGGTTCAACCCTCCAGTACAGAGACCAAAAAAAAAAAAAAAAATTTAAATATTTGATATACTATTTAATCTCCCATTTACATAATAAGAAAGGAACAGCAGTATGATTACAGAGCTTTTTTAAGATTCAAGAGGCAAAAGTAAGCACAGCCCACCTAGGACTCAGTGTTCTGACTCCTACAACATTTCACTTTCCACTGGCCCCAGCTGCTCTGAGCGAAGGCAAGACCGAACTGTCCGAGAACCCAGATTACCCTCCTTCGCTCCCCCTACGAGAGGAACTAAGGCAAAGTGTGGGGCATGTGAAAGACTGGGAGAGACCGGAAGAGAAAACACCGCAGAGGACGCAGTGTAGGCACCATAAGAGCAGTGGCTTGTTAAAAAGTTACGATCCACTGATGAAACTCATCACATCTTACATATAAGATGAAACTGCTTTCATTTCTAAGACATAGCCCTTTGAACTGTACATATATCACAGCCCGCCACAGATATTTATATACACACATATATGCATACACACCCTGCAAAAAAGTTTCATGAAGCAATGCTCACCTTACTTTTGGCCACATCTGTTTGTTGATGAGAGATAAACCCTGATATTTTCTATTTGATTCAATATTTCTATTTGAATCTATTTTATTTCTTTTAAGAACAGCAGCTAACTAGTATGACTTCATAATGTGAGAAATCATACAGTTGAAAATTACTACACAATGACATAAGTCATGGATCCTTCTCCTCCCTTATTTCTGAGTTGAGTGGCCTGAACTATCTCTTGCAGCCTATGAGATAGCTCATAAGCATCATCTTAATGACGCAGTCAATCTATGTGTATCAACGTTTTGTAGTTTTCCAAGTGTTGACTTCTACTTTGTTTTCTAGACAACGTCCCTAGCCCTATAATGCAGGCACAAAAATTGCATAGACTATAAAGATAAGGTTCAAAGGTATTAAATAACTAAAGTCACCAGTCAACTAGCAGCAGCCAGTAGCTGGTAGCTGGTGGCGCGACCTTGAACTCAGTGCTCTTTAACTACGTGTCTATCACCAAAAACCAAATTGTGAGATTAAGGATCATTACATTTACTGCTATTCTGGGAGGGCCTGGATAAAGTAAAAAGGTGGATGAACCAGGAGAAACAGGATCCTGGCTAGTAGTTGGAGGCACAAGGAGAAGCATCTGAGAAAAAAGTTAATGCTAGTGGGCTACAGACAAAGGAGACCATGAATACACGTGTACATGCGTACACACAAAGTAAAATAGCTCATTACCAAGGACATTGAAAGCAATAGTGCTTGTCCTTACCTATTGCCTGATCTGTGTGGGACTAGCATTCACGCTTAACACTGATCTCTTTGTGCTAATTGTCAAGTTAATAAAGGTTTTCAATAATAAAATATGAAAAAGGAAAAACTACCTAAAAACATCTTGACTTTAAAAAAAAATCATGCCTTCATTTTTCTTGGTATTCTGAGAAATATTCCCTCAAGAAATTAAAACTCATCTACTCTTGTATGGCTATCTTACAACCATGTTACAGTAACAGAAGCACGGCCAATTGGAAGATCAGGGCTTCACTGTCTTTAGAGACAAATTTATTACCTGTAAGAACATAGAGTATCTTCCATATTCATGCACACCTTTCAGATCCTAGGTTAAATGGAAGGTGATAACAACTAAGCCTCAAATTAGATTGAATAATGGCAGAAGGCAAACAACCACTGGTTCCAGATAATGAACAAAGAGAAGTGTGTATGTTTTTCTTCTACTACTTCCTAATGTTGCTGGGAAACTCATACACAACAGTGATACATCCTAGAGTTTTTCTCCCTGCCAAACTTGGCAAGGCAGCTTCTCTTTAAGATTTATAAAACATAAACTTGGACCCCTTCTATAAGGGATAATCAACTGCTCACACTCAGTCAGACTAATCAGAAAGTTGTTTCAAGCAAGTTTTAAAGGTGGTCATTGGAAGCCAGTAGATGGGTCAGAATTTGGGAACCACCCTGGAAGGATCTTGAATTAACCACCATAGGAAATGCTTGCAAGGTGATTTAAGGACAACCCTTTGGAACTGATTTTACGCAATGAAAAGCGAGTTTTGTGTCTCCATATGGATAACTGAAGATTTAATTGGAAAAGCACTTAACGTTGTCTGCTCCATTATAGGGTTCTATTGTTGTGCAGTGTTTTTATTATTTTTAACTACTCTCTTCGTATAATCTTGCCCTGTGTTTACCCTACAATTCCCTTTTGTTTCCTTCTCAACACACTGAGGACAGACAAGAAGATTCTATTGTTTTACCTTCTTTGGAGGCTTTTAGGTTGTTCATTAAGAACATCACGTCTCAACACAGATGTTGGCATCATGTATTGCCTGCAATAAACACACAGATTTCATCTCTTAACTATAGAGTTTGGTTCATTTATTTTACCAGGGAACACAAATGTCCTTCAAAAAATCTGAAAGTTTTAAAATATATGCCAGTTTTCATTTTCTTTTTTAAAAAATTAAGAAAGTCCTTTTTAAGATTGAGGAAAGGGACAAGAATGAATATATATATATATATATATATATATATATATATATATATATATCAGCCAGATTTTTGAAATTAGGAATTACTCTGCATTTCATTTCCTAAGTTCCCCCCACAAAAACCATCATTCCAAGTGCAAATACTGAAGCACTTTATTCCCAACCCGCGTTCTTCAGTTCTACCTCCCTCTCACATCTGAGGAGTGCACCTCCCTGCCTGTTCAGTGCAGAGCCGGGATTTGACTCTGCACTGCCAATCCGAGAGACTATTTCTTCCAATAATTTTTGTAGAATGGTAGGGAAAAGGGCATTTTTCTGTTTCTCTGAGGTAGAAGATATTAAGACCAAGCATTCTAGAGAGGAGAAGTACCATCTTTACCAATGATTGGAGAGAGCATT
>PVLD010028955.1:0-18698 GCA_004027595.1 Dinomys branickii | reverse complement strand
GAATGCAGACTGGTGCAACCACTGTGGAGAGCCGTTTGGAGATTTCTCCGCAAACTAGGTCTAGAGGTTCCATTCAAACCAGCTATTCCTCTTCTGGGTATTTTCCCAGAAGATCTGAAAACATCATATCACTCTGATATATGTGCACCCATGTTTATAGCAGCACAATTTGTAATAGCTAAAATGTGGAAGCAACCCATGTGCCCATCCACAGAAGAGTGGATTAAAAAATTGTGGCATTTTTATATAATGGAATATTATTCAGCTATAAAGAAAAACAGTTTTGAGAACTTTATAGGCAAGTGGTCAAAACTGGAGTCCATACTCATAAGTGAAATAAATCAGCGATACATGTGCAGGCAACGCATTGTATCACTGGTGTAAGAACCCGAGCATGGGAATATAAACTAAGAGACATGAAGGAAATCTGTTCAAAAACAAAGAACAGATGGGACGAGGGAAAGGAAAAAAGAAAGACAGAAATGTATGTATGTATATATGAATATACATATATGCAGGAGGGCTAACATGGCTCTACTATTGTATTATATCACTTAATGCTAAAGAATAATTGATGATGGGTTATTTGATCAATATTGTATGTCTGTATGTATTATCCTCAACACACACTTCGAAGATATCAATATGCAAAGCAGCAACTATTGGTGGTTTTTTTTGTTTTTGTTGTTGTTGTTGTTTGCCTGTTTTGTTTTCTGTCTTTGGATGTTTGGTTTTTGTGTTTTTCTGTTGTTGAGAGGATTAATGGTCTGACCAATTTTGCATGTCTGTATATGGGTTCATATATTTACACTTCAAAGATATCAATGGATAAAGCAATAACCACTGTTGAGGCCATGTCACCTTGTCTATAGATCAGTTGTGATTGTACTATTTTTTATGCTAATTGGTGTCTGTTTGTTAATATGTTTTTGTACTTTTATTTTTTTAAATAAAAAAATAAAAATAAAATAAAGATTTCTAGGTTTAATAACCAAATTCAGCAACATATTAGGATACAAATTAACACAAGAAAAGCAATAGCAGGCTAGGTATATAGCTCAGAAGTATGGTGCCTGCCTGGTAAGCATAAGGTCCTGAGTTTGATTCCCAGTACCAAAAAAAAGCAATAACACTCCTGTATACTAACAATGAATCTGCCAAGAAAAAAAATTAGGAAAACAACACCATTCACATTAACAGCTAGACAAATGAAACAATTAGGAATTAACCTAACCAAGGAAATGAAATACCTCTACAACCAAAGCTACAGACCTATAAAAAAAAAGGACATTGAAAAGGGCATTAAGAAAATGAAAAGACATACCCTGTTCATAGATAGGCAGAACAAATACTGTCAAAATGGTCTTATTCCCCAAACTGATATATAGATTTAATGCAATCCTAATCAAAATATCAGTAACATTCCTCACAGAACTTGAGAAAAGATACTAAAACACATATGGAACAGAAGAGATTCAGAATCGTAAAAGCAATCTGTTTAACAAGAGCAGACCAAGAGGCATTGCAATCCCAAACATCAAGTTATATCACAAAGCTACAATGAAAATAACAGCATAGCACATAAACAAGCATGTGAATCAGAAATCCAGAACACAGGATCCAGAAATAATCCCCGACAGCCACTCAATCTTTGGCAAAGGGACCAAAACTACACACTGCAGGGAAGACCGCCTCTCTGGCAAGTACTGCTGTGAAAACTGGCTACCTACATGCCAAAGATTGAATCTGGACCTGCATCTCTCACCACGCTGTAAACTAAAATCAACATGGCTCAAAGATTTAAATTTTAAAACAGAAACACAACCTGCTGGGTGGTAAAATTCTTGAAAATACGTGGTAGACAAAAACTCTCTGAACAGAAAACCCCAACAGTAAAATAAATAACATCAAGAATCAACAAATGGGACCATTTCAAATTAAAAAGCTTCTGCACAGAAAAGGAAGTAAGCATGAAGAGACAACCTACAGAATGGGAAAAACTTTCTTCCAGCTATTTCTATGACTGAGGACTATTATCTAGACTATATAAAGAACTCAAAAACCACTAGCAGACCCCTCAAAACAAAAGATCCAATCAAAAAATGGCCAAATGAAATTGAAACAGGGAGATACCAAAAGATCCACACCTCTCTTCCATCAGCAGATGGAGAACAAACTTCAAGGGGAAAATGAAGCAGGGAGGTAACAACAAACCCTGGGAGAACACAAGCTCTCCATGCTGCCATGGTTGGACTTTGGTAACATTTTCTTAGGTTTGGGTGCCATTTTTCTTGCCTAACAAGAGGCACCCAACTGTAATCTAAACAATTAGTTTCAGTAAAGCATGATGTTGAGGGCAAGCATGACCCTGTGGGAAAATGGGAGATTTTTTAAAATGACACTGACCCATAAAGGGGGTGGGGAGAGAATGTTCCCACAGACAGTGTTATAGACAGGACAGGCAGCCAGAGAAGGCTCAATGAAAGATATGATGGCCAAGGCCTGACCACTGGAGGCTCAACAAACAAAGACCTCATCAGATTGTGGGATTTTCTTGCCCAGGAATAAGATTTTTATGCTTCTCTGAAGAATGGCTTTGTTCTGTTTGAAGTTATAATTAAGGGTACATACCCTAAGTTCTACAGCCCCACTACTAAGTCAAACTCTCCTGCTTTAGACACCTACATTGATTCAGCTCGTGTGAGATACAGTCATTCTGTATACAAAAACACCTAGACAAAGTGTTCCAACGGCAACTTGTTGGGGTCCCCTCCCAGGTTCATTTGCCCAGGAGCTGTTCGCTTGTGCTTTACAATAAGTACTGCCTTCTTCTTTCATTCTACAATAAACTACTTTTGCTCAGCCCTCTTTTGACTCTCCACATCAATTTTTTCTGGTTTGAGAGAAGAACTCACCCGCCAGATGGTAACAAAATGAACAGACACATCTCAGAAGAGGTACAAGTGGCCCACAAATACATGAAAAATGTTCAAAATCTCTAGCCTTTAGAGAAATGCCATTTAACTCTAGAAAGAATTGCTATCATTGAAAAATTTAATAATAAAAAATGTTGGTGAGGCTGTAGGGAAAAAGGAACACATCTGCGTTGCTAATGGGAATGTATAACATATATTAGCACAATCACTACAGAAATCAGTATAGAGATTTCAAAAAGAATTAAAATAGAAATTTCATCTGACCCAGCTATTCTCCTTCCTGGGATCTTCCCAAAGAGTTAAAACGGCATACGGCAGGAATCCATGAACACTCATGTTTACAGCAGCACAATTCATAATAGCTGACTTTTGGAAGCGGGTATTCATAATGGAGTACTACTCTGCTGTAAAGGATAAATTTCAGACATTTGTAGGAAAAACGGATGTACTTTGAGACCATAATGTTAAGTGAAATAAGTCAGACACACAAGCTTGGATATGGTATGGTTTCTCTCACATGAGAAGCCCAATGTATAAATAAATGAAAGAGTGAAATAGAAGATAGACAACAGAAAACAGGGGGACAGATCTTCTCCAAGTGGGAAGCAGACTAAGAGATGTTAGGGGTGTGTGAAAACAGTTAGGGTGTGTCATGTGCATGTACCAGATGCCTACAATGAATGTATCCATAATGATCTGCAAATATGTACAAATAAAAGACTAAAGGAAACCAATCAGTGAAATCAGAGCACTCTATTATCTAGTTAGCAAGTTAAGGTTCAGATTCACTGAGGAAGGAATAATTATAATATTAATAATCGTTGTACAAAAATAACTGCCAAAATGTTCTTTTTTATTTATATGCAATATATATCTTGCTTTTATGGGGGTAGGGTCTGGGTTTTAAATAAATCTCCATGCCTCAAGTAAACAGAAGAGTAGCAATCGTTTTTGTGATGAATTGTTAATGACATTTTCAATTTATGATCCCCACACTTCTACTTTCCCCACCTGTGCCTCGTTCTCCATGTGCAATGCTTTTCTCCACCCTGCCTGTCAATTTTTATTTCTCTTTTAAATCTCAATTCAAGTGTCATCTGCTCTTAGGAAATACCCTACGATGTGCTTCCTCCTTCCCTCAAACTGCTAGTTTGGGTCAAATCTTATTTTCTACACATGTCCACATGCTGTAGTCAATTCATTCAGTCAGATTCAATTCAACTATCACCATTTCTTACCATAATATCTCCATTTATAAGTTATTAATTTTGACTAATGGGGTAAAAATCTTAGTAATTTTTTCAGAAAACTTCATGAAGCCTGTATCTCTAAAATTACCATATGTCCAAAAATACATCTGTACATTTAAACATACATGGCAGCCTAGCTGACCAGATGTTACATCTTTTAACTTTAATGTAGTAAAAAGTATTCTACTCTATTTTATTCCATTATAGGATCTACTTGGAGTGAAAGCCTGAGACTGGCTTGATTACAAGATTCTCCTTTTACCATTGAAAGGAGAAAAAAATCTTACTCTTGATGGGGTTACAGAAATATAGAGTGACCACTTCAACTATGGACTTTTAATCCAATTTTATTTCCTGAAAGTTTTGGTCTAATTATCGTTTATGAAATGTGAATTATATGAATATATGATATCTGTTTTCCATAACTAGCATTTTTCCTATAATGATTTTATATCTGATTATTCTAGCTCATTTTGTGTAATTTCTTATAAGTCTGACATTTATCAATAATTTCATATTCAGGGTATCCATTCTACAATTTCCTTTTTCTAAGATGTTCTTCTTTTTTTTTTTTTTTTTTTTTTTTTTTTTTTTTTTTTTTTTTTTTTTTTTTTTTTTTTTTTTTTTTTTTTTTTTTTTTTTGGTTTACTCTTAGTCTATTTTCTGAGTTCTTCCAGCTAACTTTTTACCTAATAATATATTTGATTCATCTCTGATCTCTTTTTTATTAACATCATGAAGTTTTCTCTGAAAAATCCTCCAACTTCCTGACATAGTTCTTCCAAAGTATATTCATCATTTGCTTTTACCTACTAGCTGATGCTTCTTTCTCCCTGCTCCTGCTGCCTCCTTCCTGTGTCTTTTTTTTCCCCATCCTGGCAAATTGAGCACCAGACCCTCACACTGAGCTACATCCCTAGGTTTTTTTATTTCTTATTTTTGAGACAGGGTCTCCATAAGTCACTGAATTGACCAGGTTATGCTCAAACTGGCAAACCTCCTGCCTCAGTCTCTCAGAGTGCCAGGCCTAGAAGCATACACCACCTCACCTGATTCCTATACCTTCTTTAATGTGTCCGCTCCAAGAAGCATTTGTTAAACCCCGAATGTGACAGTGTTGTGAGATGGGTCTTTTAAGAGGTGGTTAGGTCACGGGGACTCTGCCTTCATGAGTAGATTGTTATTATTGTGGGAATAGGTGAGTTACGGGAGTGGGTTCCTAACGCAAGGATGGATTTGACCCCCGTCCTCCCCATTTCTCTCTTGCACATAGGCGTGAGTGAGTTCTCTTGCTCTTCAATCTTCTTCCATGAAATGAACAGCATGATGGCCCTCACCAGATGTGGGCCACTTAATCTTGGAGTTCCCAACCTATAGAACTTCAAGAAATAAATCTGTGCTCTTTATAAATTATCCAGTCTTGGGTATCCTTTTATGGAAGCATAAAATAGACTAAGACACCGCCATTCTATTTCTTTTTATGATGACCATGTTGAATCCATTTTCCTTTTTTCTGGTACCTCAGCTTTGAACATAAGGAGTCCTCTTTGGAAGACTGCACAAAATTTACCTATTCAAAAAAATTTTATTGTAAAAATACTATATGATCATATCTTGAAAAAGTCTAAAAGAGAAAATTAAAATCATCTATCATACTATTTCTCAGAAATAGTTTCAATTAACGTTTTTAGATATTGGCCTCCAGTATTTTTCTATGTATATTATTTCTAGAGTTGATACAGTAGTGGATATGCTCTTGTGTTACGTTTTTCACTCCCATTATCTGTGACTTTTATTATACATATGCTTTCATGTGTTATCATCAGACTCTTAACTATTCTAAAAATGCGAAAGATGCTCACCTGGGATAAGGGCAAGGAGAAAAGAAAGAAGGAAGGAAAAAATATACACAAGATATATATACACAAGATAACTACAATAATTGTACTACTAATCTCTATTCGTTGAAAGGCACAGTTAATATTTAATTTTTAAAAAATTTTTTGACCTATTTTGCATGCTTATATCTAGTAATCTGAACAACTACTTTGAAGATAACAATATGCAATATAACAACCATGGTTGATTTTCCATCATCTTGTTTTGAAACTCTAACATTTGTAATGTTTTTAAAAAATGTTTATTCTCACTGGGCCTGATGGCACATGCCTGTAACCCCAGCACTTGGGAGGCTGAGGCAGGAGGATTGTTGTTGAGTTCAAGACCAGCCTGGGCTACAAAGTGAGCTCAAGCCCAGCCTGAATTGCATAGTGAGACCCTGTCTCAAAAAAAAATAAAAACAAAAACAAAACTTTTATTCTCTTTAAAATAAAAAGAAATGTGAAAGATGTCACAAAAATCTCTTTTTTATAGTTGTCCTACTTATGTACACTTTGGATATCTATGGTAAAACAGTTCTGAGTACCTAAAGAATAACAAAAAAGTCCTATCCTTTCTCTTTATAATTAAAAACTAAGAGGAGCTATAGGTGTAACTTACTGGTAGTAATGTTCTTACCATGTGTGAATGTCTTAGTTACTTTTCTCTCATTAATAAGAAAAAAAAAACCTTACACCCAAAGTTAAAGGAAGAAAGGTTTCTTTAGCTCACAGTTTGTGGAGATTTCAATCAGCTGGCTCCAAGGCAGGATGACATGGCACAGGGGCAACTGTACATGGTAACAGAAGACAGCAAAAGCAACAAGAGCTAAAAAGTGGGAAGAGCAAACCTTTCTCTTCCCTTATATTGTATTGAAGGCTATCCACTCACACCTTCTCACCCTTCTTTTGCACAAGCTCAGTATGTTTACAAACTGAGGAACCTCCTCCCCTGCTGAGTCACTTAGTTAAGCTTCTAACTTTCTCAGTTCTCAAGTTGACACAATGTATCACCCATTACAATCCATCCTTTGCCAACTTGGCAACCAGACACACTTTCTTTAAACTGGCTTCCAGATACAAAGACATGCTTATTCTTATCATTTAACAACTTGAACATTATAACACAGGTTTAACAATCCTTAAGAATCAGTATTAAGTTTATCAAAATTATATTACATTAGAACCATAACATTTCTCCCCCCGAAAGACTCATGCATATCCCTTTATGCAAAAGACATTTAGTTCCATCTCTAAGAGTTATGAAAGTCTTAACAGACTGAACATTGCAAAGAAGTCCAAGTCCCAAGTTTTCTCTGGGACGTAAGGCAAATGTATATAAATGAAAACAAAGTCAAACATTTCCAACATTCAATGGCACAAGATAAACATTTCCATTCCAAAAGTTAAAAATGGGGGGGATACAAAGAATTGGGACCAAAGCAAGTCTAAAATCCAGCAGGGTAAACATTAAGTCCTATAGTTCTCTATGCAGCATCTGAGGCAATCTGTGAGCTCCAAAGGGCTTACATGGTTCCACCTCATGGCACTTCTGGTGGTTATAGCTCCCAGCTTTTGTCTCTTGGGCTGGTTTTCTTTCCCCCTTGTAGCTTTCCTTAAACAGTCCGTGTCTGTGGATTTTCTAAAATCTCTCCATTGCACCTTTGGCTTCATGCTCACAGCTTCACACACTGCCCTCTTAGGGGCACATTGCCTGGCCTCCCAGGCCTTCTTCTGAAATTAAGGTGGAAATCTTCTTAACCCCATGACTCTTGCATTCCACATGCACCTGAAACCAGTGCCATGTAGATGATGTGAAAGTCTGCTGTCAGCTGGAGCTGTAGCCAGGCTCTTCTCTCTCTCGGCTGTAGGGGTCGAGTGCCTGGATCATTGATCATTCTAAGTCCAATTCTGAGGAACAAATTTTCTATGGTGCTGTCATTCAGGAACATGGCACTCTGCAGCTCTCTCCTCAAGGCAACACCTTTGCAGTTTTGGGGCTGCAAAGGACAGAAACTTCTTGCTTCTTATGATGCCCTAAGCCCAAGCCCTCTTCTCATTTTCATGTCTTTCTCAGCAATCAAGATCTCCTCTGCTCTATCTTTGCAGTCCGCAGCTTTACCGGAGCTTCCTTTCTGGCCAAACTCAGAATATTTTACACCATCCTGCTGGGCTCTTTGCTCTTTATTGTCAACATAGATCTTACTAAAGCCCCAAACAATAGTCATGCCACCACCCTAACATTCAACTGCCTTGAAATTTCTTCTGCCAGGATAATTAGTCTGCCACCCTTAAACTTAGTCTCAGGCAAAATCCCTGGACATGAGCAAAATGTAGACAAATTTTATGCAAAGTCATTGCACACATCATCTGGAGTCCAGAAGCCAGTGCAGTCCTTCTTCCCAGCAGAAACCTCCCAAGCCTGGCCTTTACCGAGAGGATTTCTGTGAGCCTTCTGGTCTTCTGACCTCTGACCAGAATCTACCATGCAGAACAGCCTAAGATGTTCCAGCTCTACTTTTTGAACTGGCATCTCTGAATCTTTCCAAACTCTTCCCACAAGCTATTCCCAATGGCTCTTGAACCACATGGTCAGGTATTGTCACAGCAATGACCCCCCTTCCCTGGTACCAAATTTTATGTTAGTTACTTTTCTCTAATTGCTGAGATAAAATACCTCACACCCAAAGTTAAAGGAGGAAAGGTTTATTTAGGCCAGAGTTTGTAGAGTTTTCAGTCTATAATCAGCTGGCTCCAAGGCAGAGTGGCATGGCACAGGGGCAACTATTCAAGGCAGCAAAAGACAACAAGAATGAACAAGAGCCAAAAGAGGGGAGACCAAGCCTCTTTTCCTCCCTCATATTGTATGCAATGTTGTCCGCCCACACCTTCTTCTCACTCTCCTTTTGTACAAGCTCAGGATGTTCACACAGTGATGACCCTGGCACTCTACTGAGTCATTTAGCTAAGCTTCTAATTTTCTCAATTCTCAAGTTGACACAATGTATCAACCATTACAGCCAGGTAATTCCTAGCATACTTACATACATATACTACCTAAAAAAGGGTTACACTTTTTGCCAAGATAGTAGTTGGAACTGGATTTTTGCCCTCTTGCCGTAAATCACTAAAATGTTGGGGGGGGGAATGAAACAACTCATACCAGACATTATACAATGCTTGGCAAAAGAAAGCAAGCCCTAAGACAGGAAAACTAAACCAGCAAACAAGCTCTACGCTTTTCCTGGCTTTCTATGTATAAATAATTGCTAGATTGTGACACAGCAATCTGTGTGAGTTAAGGAGACAGTAACTGGAGTTTGGGAAACCTGAAGAAGTTGGAATATGCACAGAATAAGAGGAAGCTGTGCAGAGACAGGTATCTGCATAGAGAACCTGGTAAACTTTGGCTGAATGTTGACTTGCACATGCATACAGTAAAACTCCATAAGACTAGACAAAGAACAACCCACACAAAACTGGGAAATGCAATCATCCTGAACAGAAGGTTTTCTCTGAACACCAAGGATTCAGTAGAAACCCTACAGGGGTCACTCCTAGAAGAAGGGTTAAAACAGTCCCAGGAAAAAGTCTGATGTAGATGCACCCTAGCCAAACTTAAAAACAAGCCTCAAAAGGGTCAAGCAGATCTGCAAGAAACTTAGCCACTTGCCAAAACAAAATTAAATGTCATCAGAGGAAATAACAGAGATTCAATATAATAATCACTGTGTCCAGCATCTAATCATAAATTTCCACACTCACAAAATAAAAATAGGAAAAGATGAATCACAATTTAGAAAAAATAAAAAACCAGACCACAGAAAGAAAACTAGAAATGACAAAAATGACTGAATTAGCAGATAAGGACTTTTAATAATCTGACTTCTGCTTCTGGGAAGATGGTGATGTGCTTTTTCCTATTTCTCTGCTGTGTACAATTTTAAACTCTGGAAATCACACGGGGAGTTGAATCCTTTTGCCAGTAGCAACACAGAAGAGGAGCACCCTACCCTAGGTGTCAACAGAAGATGAACAGGAAGCTGGGTTTCTACCTAGATCTGGCAGTAAACAAAGCAGGCCAATCTAGCGTCAAAACTATCAGCCAAAGCAGAAAGCGTAAGCTATGCGGATGACAAGTGAGCACAAGAAGAGATGCTTGGGGCTCACTGCTCCAGCCCACCCAGCGGACATCTGCCTCTTCTCGCGTGCTGCTGGCTATATCCCTCACATAGCTGGTGAACATGGCGTAAGCAGACTTGGCCATGTTGCTTTCCCACACCACGGCTGCTTTTAAGTGGCTAAGGGGACATTGTCACAATCGGTGAGCCCTTCACCAACCTCAGCTACATGGTGTAGATGTTAAGGCTGAGAGCAGGAAGGCTGTCATCCACGGAAAGCCCATCTCCATCTTCTGAAAGTGCAGTGCTGCAAACGTCAAATGGGAAGATAAGGTGCTAAACCTGCTAGAGTCCACTGGTATCTTCACTGCCTTTGGGACGGCTGAAGCAAAAGGCCATCATCCTTTTCCCTTCTACTGACATGCCCATGTTTATGATGGCTGTGAACTATGAGAAGTACAGCTCACTCAGGGCTAGCAGCAGTGTCTCCTGCACCAGCAACCATGCAGCACCCCGCCCTGGCCCAAGTCATCCGGGACAACCCCGGCAGCATGCAGGGGCTCCTAACCACAATCTTGGACATCACTGTCCCCAAGAAAACCCTGGGTGGCCCTTCTGGAAACTGTGGCGTGACGGCTATGGGACTGTCCACGTCATCACTCCTGTGTCTACCGGCATTGCCAAGGCTGTGGGCAAGGTCAATCCTGAGCCAAAGGGGAAGCTCACTGGCATGGTCTTCCATGTGCCCCCCTCAACTTGTTACTTATGGATCTTACCTGCCATCTGGAAAAAGCTGCCAAGTATGATGACATCAAAAAAGTAATAAGCCAGGTGTGGTAGCACATGCCTGTAATCCCAGCATCAGGGAGGCTGAGGCAGGAGGATTGCTGTGAATTCAAGGCTAGCCTGGACTACAGAGAGGGACTCTGTCTCAAACAAAAAAAAAGTAATAAAACAGACATTGGAAAACCCCTAAAGAGCTTTCTGGACTATGCTGAGGATCAGGTGGTCTTTAACTCTAACAGGGACATCTACTCTCCCACCTATCATGTTGAGACTGGCATTGCCCTCAACAACCACTTTGTCAAGCTCATTTTCTGGTAACGTAATAATAAATCTGGCCACAGCAACAGAGTGGTAGACCACATGGTCCACAGGGCCTTCAAGGAATGAGAGCTCCCTGGACCACCAGCCCCAGTGAGAGCATGAAAGAGAGAGAGGATCTCTGGTGCTGACAAGTCTCTATCACAACTCAGTCCCCCAGTACGCTGAGAATTTTCTCTCCTTGACACAGCTCCCACCCAGGACCTCAAGAAGAGGAAGGGTTCAGGAAACCCCGTTTGTCATATACCACTAATAAAGTATACTGCTTCCCAGAAAATAGTAACACTTAGCATTACCAATAATTTAGGAAATGTAGATCAGAACCATAATGAGATTCCATTTCACATTCATTAGGATTATTGTTATCAAAAAAAGAGAAAAGAAAGAAAATAGTAGCTCAGTGGCACAGGGTTTATCTAACATAACAAAGCACTGGACTGCAAAAAAAAAAAAAAAAAAAAGAAAAGAACAACCGTTGGCGAAGATGTGGAGATTACACTGCACATGGGAATGTAAAATGGTGCAACCACTACAGGAAACACTATCATACTTCCTCAAAAGAACTTAAACATACAATTACCATATGCTCCCACAACTCTACTTCTGAGTTATGCACAAAAGAACTGAAGGCAGGGGCCCAAACACATATTTCTACGCAAATGGTCATAGTATCTCTGCTCACAATAGCAAAAAGGTAGAGAGATCCCAAATGGCCAGTAACAAATGGATAAGCAAAACATGATATACACATCCAGTGGACAACTGCCACCCTAGTTAAAAAGAATGCAGTTCTGACTCAAGCTACATGAGTGAATCCTCAAGACACTGTAGTTTTCTACTTAGAAAATGTGATTTCTTTAACTCATGTTTCTTTCCTTTCACCCGCCCCTTCCTCTGCTCAGGTTAATTATGTTGTTCCAGTCTTTATTGTTATCTATTTACCCCACTGATCACCAAGGCCTATGGGAAGCATCGCCCGTTATATTTGTGATTTTGTTTCTCATGACTCTACCATTTGCCTCACACGTTTGAAGGCTGTAAGTTACATGCAGATTTAAAATGGTTAAATACCGCCTGAACGCAACTTCTAAACATCATTACGGAGTAGTGATTCTTTGTTTCAAGGATATTCTTAACTGTCCATTGAAGCATTTTTTATCAAGACTACTCTAAAATGTTCATCAGATAATTCCAACATCTCTGTCATCATGATTGACACTGTCATCAGTTGACAGTCATTTCACGTTCAGTTTGGTTTTTGGTATGAGTGATTTTCAATAGAATCTTGAGGGACATTTTCATAATTTGCCATGAGACTTTGAATCTTATTTTTTTAAATTAGGACTATTATTTCAGGAAAATATGTATGTCATAAAATTCACTGCCTTAACGTTAACTTTCTAGTATACAATTCACTGGCATTAAGTATATTCATTATGTTGTACAACTATCACCACTATGTAACTTTTTCATAATCCTAAACAGAAACTCCGTATCCATTAAACAATAATCATCCATTTCTCCTGCTTTCATGCTGACATGTTTTTGGTGGGGTTTTTTTTTTTGGTGGTGGTACTGGGGATTGAACTCAGAACCTTGCACTTGCCAGGCAGGCGCTTATTCCACTGAGCTTGTTCCCCAGCCCCCTCCTCCTGCTTTCAAGATCCTGGTAGCCTCTACTCTACTTCCTCTATAAAATGGACTTTTCTATCTACATCACATAAATAGATCATAAAATATTTGTCCTTTCTTGGCCATCTTATTTCACTTAGCATGTTTTCAAGGTCCATTCATGTGCCATGTATCTGAAATTCACTCCTTTTTAATGGAAGAATGAGGTAGCATTGTATGGCTATACCATACATTATGTAGTTATCTATTGGTGAGTTATGACCTTTAATAATGCATTAGTCCTCCTCCTCATTCCTACTATCTTCATAAAATATCACTTTTACTAAAAATTTAGGCAGCTCTTATTACTTTTCAATACTCCAAGCAATAAATTGTAAGCTTTTGTGGTAAATTACAAATGTGATATCATTTTGACTTATAGTGAAGAATACAAAAGTGATTTTACAATATACTTTTTCCCCAATAAATTTCAAACTTGTTTATAACCTCTTTTGACTGAACTGATTCTCTATTTAAATTGACTTCTAGGGTACATTTCTCTCAGCTGAACCAAAATGCGGATGTGACACTCGACTGAATGAGCAAAATGTTGTTAAGGAAGTTAATACGAAACCAAATTTTTCTATAAACAAAATTTCATGTGGTCAAACAGAAGAGATCCAGAGAAACCAGTCTATTCTTCCTTTCATCAGTCTGATGTTTTGTTCTATGTGAGAAACCTTCGGGAAGTACTTTTAGAAAATACATGCTGTTAGCAATTTTTCCCTTTATACTCATATTTCTGCATGGAGAGAGACATGCTAGATCTTTTCTCATTCAATCAGACATTTCAATTCCTAAGAATTTCAGTTCATATTCAATTATAAATAATATTCATCTTGATTCATCTTCACTTGCAAAATTGTGGATTACTGTACTCACGTTTGATTTTCCTTCCTCTTCACACACACAAAAAATTAAGAGCGGAAAAGGAAACAAAATTTAAATTCAATTTGGCAAATTTAGTTATCTATTAATAGTGCCATTATATATTAAAGTATGACACATTACTTTCCTTAAAAAGATTTAAGGCCAAAAAAAGAGTATAGCTTAGAGTTCCCTGAGAATCTAACTCGTTTCATTCTGTGGGTCTTCTCTTTCTATATTCTATGCATTTCATGCTAATGAAAATGCTATTTTTAGGCCCTATCTTAGTTGTCTTGTGTCTATTTTTATTTCTTTATACACCATATTATTTTATATTACTAGATGGAAAAAAATGCCACAAATCTACCTCCTCCCTATATAAAAAAATGAATATAAAGGGAAAAAATTACTAACAGCAAAAACATCCAAAAGTACTTTTCCTACATCTATAAACATCTCATATAAATTAAAATCCTTAGGAACCAAAAACTAGTCAAGGAGACAGAGGTTTAAATTCTCTAAAGTATAGCACAGGGAATAAAGATTGACACCAATAATAATTCTAAATGAAGTATATGTCAAAAAGATTGGTTGTGTCTGATTATGTCTCTGGCAAAATGTTTTAACTCAGTAAAAAGTTTTTAATTTTTGTAAAATCCAAATTTATCTTTTTTACAGACATGTTGATATAGACTGGGAAAAATTATGTACCTAAAATTATAAAAATTATGTTTTTGGCACATAACTGTGCTTCTTTGTAGTACTCCACATTTTGCTTTCTACTGTATTCATGTGCATTCTAGAACCTTGACTACATTATAAATGATCTACAAGCAATATATAGTCTACTTTATAATTACATTATCCAGTATGCCTAAACTGATACTCTAAATATGGTAGGTGTTCAGTAAAGGGAGTTATGGTTATGGAGTTATTGAATAATCATATAAAAATTATTTAAATTTAACAGCAAAAAGCCAGGCATGCTTGTACATGCCTGTAATCCCAGCATTTGGGAGGCTGAGGCAGGAGAATCACTGCAAGTTCAAGGCCATCCTAGGGTGCATAGTGAGGTACAAGCCAGCCTGAACTATATAGGAAGACTCTCTCAAAAAACAAGAAAGAAAGAAAGAAAAATTAACAGTGAAAAAGGAGGTTATTTATTCCTAATCATATTGTAATGAAGACTATTTTAAACTCTATGCAGTGATGATACACACAAATATTTAAACTATGAGCCTCAACTTGACATAATTTCATGATAACTTAATGGCAATCACATTTAAATACATTAGAATATTTTTATAATAATGCTATTCTAGAATAGCAACTTTAATAGCTGGGAAAACATATTAATAATGGCCATTAAGCTGAAGGAAACAGGGAACATTAAACATTTTTTTCAGAAATAAATACATAAGTTTAAATATCCCACTATAATAATTATGAGCCAACCTCAAATTAAAATTTATAAAATACAAACTATCAAATGTTTCAGTTAGAGAATAATTTAGAGTATACTGTATTTTGTAATTTTCCCATGTACACGTGGATGAATATTGCATGAAAAGATTCTTTTCTCCTTTAGTGTCTTTGAATATTACTATCTAAATATCAAGAGGAATCCTGCTTGAATACAAGACTTACCGAAGCCAATGATTTCCTGTCAGTATGTCACAACTACTGAACACAAGTAAGTGATTGTTCTTACCTTTAGGACAGTGATGAATGGTACAAAGTTAGCCCTTTGGAGTCCGTTCTTATAAAGGTCTGAAAGAAAAGTTTACTGGCTTTTTATTTAGCTTAAATCATGATAGGAGTTTATCTCTTAGCCTGGCAAACAAAGCGTCCTACTGATTAAAAAAAGAAAAGAGCAAAAGAAAAAAACTTGATTTCAATTCAAATACTATGCAAAAGTCACTATAATTTTAATAAGAAAAAATGAAGAGTCATAGTTCAAATTAGCTTTAAACAATCATAAGATGCAATGAAAAAACTGGTAAGCTATCTCTCCTAAAATCCAAATCAACAAACCACCATAACAAGATGATATATTTAAAAGAACCTAATACTTGAATATATAGGATTCTATTGGGAAAAGAATCATATGCTTCTTTACTCAGTCTGTAAGTTTTCAGGAAAGAAATAAAATGGTATAAGATAATTAGTCTTTTAGAAAACATACAGTGTAATAAAATGGCTCCTTATTTGTATCAAGTTATTTATACAACAGTAACGTAGAGAAATGCCACTTTAAATTGCCTGGCATTATAACTATTCTGAACAGACTGTAAGTATATTAAAATCACATCATAAACAGGAGGCATTACTGCCTTAGGAAAGTGCGTTAATGTACGCATATTTCACAGTCAATGCGCGCACACATACACAAACACACTTGTAAAGAATCAGCAAGCACAACAGAGCAAATGTGAAGCTCTGGTTACTTTTCTTCTTGGGAAAAATGTTTAAAAATTTGAAATGGTATTGCATAAAAATATTTCTTTGTTTAGGAACTCTATAGGCTATTAGATTTTCAAAAATTATAAAACAGGAACCCTAAAATTTTCTCAATAATAAAAATATAAGTTCAGTTGTGCCTCATCCTTTTTTAGTATGGCATGATGGGATATTTTCTATATTTCCTTGTTTACAGAAAATTTCATAAGTGTGATAGATTTCAACTGCCACATTTACTTATGGAAATAAAATATGGTCATTAGGAAAACATTTATTCTCTTTAAAAAAATGGTCATGATCACATCATTACAGTGAAGCAAGCATTTGCATAAACTGGTTAATTAAGGACTAGGGCTTCCATTCCATTACACTTAAAATTTTTATTTAGGGATGTCATAAAAGGCAAGGTAATGCTGGCCAAGTTGTTAGGGGTTCAAAATTCAAAATGACATTTTTTTCCCTTCTTATAATTAATACCACTATTGAATAAAATGGACAAAATGCAGGAAATGGTTTTCAAGTAAAATATTTTCATAGTTTTCTCTAATTATCACAAGCTGCTGAGGAAGGTGTATAAAAATATGTCTGATAAATGTTGATAGGCATGATTGCCAAGATGTGGTAAAAACTGAAGATAAAACAATTTTAAATACATTCCATTTTTATAGCAGCTTTACTTATAACCAAACACTTCAGCTTTATTTATAAAATCTAAACTAGAAGCAGCCCAAATGCCTCCCATTAGGTTAGAGGTACACAAATTATGGCATATGTATGCACAGAAACACTACTCAGCAGTGAAAAAGGATACACTAGGCAAACAACAAACAGAGAAGACTCTCAAAATAATTATGCAGAGTAAAAACAACCAGACCCCCCCAAAATTACATTCTATGTGGTTCCCTTTATATAACACTCTAGAAAAATCAAACTGATCTGTAGTGACAAAAAGAAAATTAATGGCGGCCTGGGGAAGAGTGTGCTTTTGGCAGTGAGAAGTGAGAAAAGTGCACAAGGAAATTTTGGAGACAGGAATGTTCACTATCTGATTGTTGTGATGGTTTCAAGGGTGTATGTGCATGTGTGTGTGTGTGTGTGTGTGTGTGTGTGTGTGCATGAATTTTTGGTACTGGGGATTGAACCCAGGGCCTCACGAGTACTAAGCAAGTTGTCTACCACCAAGATCCATCCCAAGACCTTTTTTTATATTTTGGAACAGGACCTCACGAAACTGCCCAGGACAGCCTGAGACTTACAAGACTCTCACCTCAGCCTCCCAAGCAGCTGGGATTACAAGTGTCCACAACCGTATTTAGTTTATGAAAATATTTTTATATCACTTAAATATATGCCATTTGCCAAGCGTGGTGGCTCACACCTGGAATCTCAGCATTCAGGAGGCTGAGGCAGGAGGATTGTTGTGGGTTTGAGACAGCCTGGGCTATAAAGTGAGTTCAAGGCCAGCCTGAACTCCATAGTGAGACCCTGTCTCAGACCAAAAAAAAAAAAAAAAAAACACTTATTATATGTCAATTGCACCACATTAAGCTCTTTTAAAATTTATTAGAAAAAATGTATATTAGTGAACATCAAAGAATACTATAACTTCTAAAACAACTTCTGCAACAATGAAGCTATTACACTAATGAAAGTTTATTTATGTTAAGGTAACCTCAGATCTTGTAGAATAACATCTCTCTTTTTAAAAGGACATGTCTGGTTCTGTGAGGTGGTGAACAAGCACACACACCTCTGTGGATGTTAGTGACAATAAGAAACATTAATGCCCACTTGTAATATTCTTGATTAAACAATTGCCATTCATCAGCAAAGTTAGAACAGAACAGTGCTGCCTTTATAGCTTATAGATTTAATTTTCTAAAGGGTTAACATCTAAAAACTCATCCTTTGTAAAGATACATATTTTTGCTGAGAAGTATTTTTTAAACAGAATTCTAAACAGAAATCGTTTAGCTTGAAAACCTTTAAGTTTTCATAGGACACTTAAGTGAAAAAGGATTGTACTCATTAAATTGAAGGGTTTTCTGCAATTCAAATATTATGCTAATTATCAATGCACTAGATCCATCTTCTGAAATGTTATTTAGCTACCAAAAATTTTAGTATTGTTTAACATTATATTTCTTACACATAGGATTTTATAATATATTTATATCAACATTTGTCGTTATTTTCTAAATACTACTTTAATATACAGAAAAAAACTACTTAAAAATTCAGCAGTTCTTGCCTGTTACTTTTTAGTGACCTTTGAACAGACCTAAATGAATACTTGTAAGGTAGAGTACTGGAAATTATAGGACATTCATTTTGTAGAGAATGGCATAAGAACCTCTAAGTTCTCCACAGTGAGTAACTATAATAATACAGGTGAAATACATGCAAAGAATA
>PVLD010028954.1:0-18690 GCA_004027595.1 Dinomys branickii | reverse complement strand
CAGTCTATCCTTTGGGGCTTTCTGCGCGGCTCGCCCGATGCGCACGGAACGTGAGCCCGCTGGGCGTTGACGCCGCCAGAGAGCCGATCTCTGTCGGGAGTCGCCGGAGAGCTGCGCCGGGTCGGGGGGGCGGGAGGGATCGAGCTGTCCGTATTCTCGGGGCGCCTTGACCCAGCAAATCCCTCTGTCCTCTTCCGGCGGCGCTTGGAACCCCCCGCGCGGCTCGCCCGACACGCGCGAAACGTGGGATTGCCGGGCGTCTCCGCCGCTAACAAGCCGATCTCTGTCGGGAGTCGTTGGGGGGCTGCGCCCCTGTTTGGTCTTTTTGAGATAGTCTCACTATGTGGTTCAGGCTGGCCTTCAGCTCACTTTGTAGCCAAGGCTGGCCTCAAACTTGCAACGATCCTCCTGCCTCAGCCTCCCAAATTCTTAGATTACAGGTGTGCGCAACCATGCCTGGCTAGAGTTTTTTCTACCTAAAGATTCAGCAGGTACATTAGGCACCTCCTTCAGGCTTCTGGCTCTCAGGAGACTGACTTGAATTAGATCACCCTTTCACATTTGTTACCAATGGGGCCTTGACGATTCCTACTGAGATTCCTATTGGGATGATCCAGTCTCCACTTCTAGTTGAAACTAACTCCTTGAGGCTTAAGGTGGTGACTTGGAGGTTTTGAGCCAGCTGGAAGGACCTCTGTTCATGCTCTGCTCTTGTCTGAAAAATACTCAGGCCATCTCACTGTTACTTCTTCAGTGATACCAAAGGGCATGTGAAGATGTGAGGACTGCTTCGGTGTATATTACTAGGGGGCCAGGGACGTAGCTCAGTGGCACAGCGCCTGCCTGGTGTATGTTGCTGCCTAAAGGGCTATTGTCGAATACATGGCTAACTAACCATGCTGACACTCTTGTTGGTGAGGGCCTGGGGAAAGTTTTCCCAGGGCTGTTCATCTCTGCTCTCCATGGTGTTGGGCGGGCAGCTGGAACTGGATGTTCTGCTTCCAGGATGGCTTCTTTGCCTTCTGAATGGCTCCTTGGTGGGTATCTGTGGTCAGTCTCTCTCCTAGTGATACCTTGCCCTCCTCCAGTGTCTTGGGTGGGCTGCTCTCACCACAGTGGGTGTCTGCACTTCTTACAGGGCAGTGATGAAATGAAAGTCTGTTTCAAATGCAGCTCTATACTGGTAAAGATATTTTATTTTGGGATTGTGATACTTATCAGTTTGTTTTGTCATAATTCCAGTCAGGATGAAAACCTGATGGAAAGAAGGAACATTTCATTTTCTTTGCTCTCTGTGTGGATGATGGGTTGTCCACATAGCAGGAGGTTCAACTTTTGGCTTGTTTTGGATTACTGAGCACCATCTTTCAGAAATGATTTCCTAATGTTCTTCCAGCCATCTGGCATGAGCACAGAAGACCTTTTACTCAAGCTAATAATAATAACAAGCCAAGACATCTTGATAATAAATATATTTGTACAGCTTTTCACATCCTAGGTTATTGAAATTCCGTCAGCCTTGGCTGGTTTCCACGCTCCTTCTGTGCCCTTGTGTTTGCTTTTTTTCTTGAGCCACTCCTGCTGACTTCAAAAGGATGCGCCAAGAGCTGACAGGAGCTGCACCACTGTGCAGTGCACAAGCGGGGAGGGTTCGTTCGGTCGGGGCTGGTTAGAGAAATCCTCCGAAGTTTTTGGGAGAACGGGAGCATGCCAGCCTAACCTCTACCTTACAGGAAAGGGAGAAGAGGTGTAACAAGAAAAAGTGCAGTTTCTCAAGGTTAGACTCTGATTATCTACCTTTACCCTTTGTTATGATTGATAACACAAAACAGATGTTCCTTGGACAACAGAGAAAGAGCAGAGTTGGATCTTTGTATGATGCTGTATTTATTTGTAGCCCTGGTTCTCTAAAATAGGAAAAGTGATGTTGATTCAAACTAGAAATTGCAGGGCATTTATTTAGTAACACATGAGGCAAAACTGTGAGGAAGGGCAAGAATCCAACGTTGTTTTCTAAGGTGTAAATTAATAAATGATTAGTTTTTAATGCCATAAAAAGTCAAAATTCTGATAGACTTTACTTAACTTCAAAGTACTGTTTGTATTACAGACAAAATGCTAAATTTACTAAGTGTTATAAAGACATCCTAGGTCAGGGTTATGAGTGCCCATAAGAAATTCCCCAGATTATTTTGAATGCCCAAATGAGAAGTTTTCTGCCATACTCTATACTGTGTTACCTTGTGCTGTGAGATTTTTTTATAGGGTGTCAAATATGTGGAAGGATTTAAATGTATTCTTTCAAATGCTTCATGGGATAAGATGATCCAATGGGAACTGAATGTTTTCAATTAGGATGTTTCCATGGATACCTTTAAGCATGCCAAAATTTGTAGCCACAGGAGATTTTTACTTGCTTCAATATTGATTAAGAAATCTGAGAACAATCTGAAGCAGTGTAGGGTGTAGGCGGAGAGTAAATTTTGAGGGGAGTATGAAATGTGCTCTCTCCCCCATGGTTAAAGACTAGTCCTAGTCCAGAATAATTCTAGGCAGTCGGCCAAGTCTGTCAACAGGATTTATGTCAACAGAATGTCCAGAATCAAAGTGCGTATGGGTTATTTGTTTTATCTCAGCTTTATTTTCTTATTTACTAACATTTAATGTTATTTATTTGTTAACATTAGCTTTCCAGTGTGCTTTGGCAGCATGAGAAAAGAACTACAACCCTTTGTATTTATGCCATTTTTGAAGAAAACATCATAAAGGATGTTTGCAGATATCCTAAAATTTGCATCCTTCTGAGACAGATTTACTTCTTAAATTACTACTTTTTTTTGTAGTGTAAGTGTTCTTTACCTGGAATCTCAGATCTCTAAAGAGTTGTGGAGGCCGGGCTTGGTGGTGCACACCTGTAATCCCAGTACTTGGGAGATGGAGGCAGGAAGATTACCGTGAGTTTGAGGCCAGCCTGGGCTCTATAGCAAGTTTAAGACCACCCTGAACTGTACAGTGAGACCCTGTCTCAAAAAAAAAAAGATTTGTGGAATAGAATTCAAGGAGACTCTGACGTTGGTTAGAGAAAAAAAGTACATCTTTATTCTGACATTTAACATTTTCATCAGTTTATGTAGGGCACAAATTACAGTATCATTAGCCCTACCTGGAGCTTTGTCTTTAATAAATCACAAATATTTTCATATTACATCATAGCTGTTAAAGATCAGTTGAGATATAAGTCTTGCTAATCCCTACTTCAAAATTTTGGCAGTTATTAGAATTACTACTAGTTCCTGATTTTTAATGCTATAATAAAAGCACATATATTACTTCATCACAAGTTATAATATTTTAATAACTATGTCAATATAATTGGCTTTCCTTGTAATTCTCTTTATTTTTGCATATAAAAACAATATTTCTAAAAGGGATCCATAAGGTTTTACTAAACTACAAAAAAGGTTCATGGCACAAAAAATTAAGAACCCCTTTCCTTTTCTGAGACAGGGTCTTGCTATGCAGTTGAGGCTGGCCTTGAGCTCATTTTGTAGCCCAGGCTGGTCTCAAACTTCCAATGATTCCCCTGCCTCAGTCTCGCTAGTGCTGGGATTACAGGCGTGTACCACCATGCCCATCTAAGAACCCCTTTCCTAATGGAGTGCAGATTTTGTTCCTTTTATTTGGTACTGGGAATTCAACTCAGAACCTTGTGTTTGTCAGGCAGGTGCTTGTGCCACTGAGCTGTATCCCCAGCCCTTGGAGTGCAGATTTGAAAACCTATCATATTTTAGTTTTCTTGTATCCTTAAGATTTTATTTTAGATACATATAATGATCACATCCATCATAGAGAATTTGTACCTGTTCATGATACAGCTTGATTCTTTTTTTCCCATTTCCTTCCCCTCCTTTCAACCCCTCCCTCCCTCCGCATTTACAAAAGCTTTGTTTCCATTTTTTCCTTATTTTCTCATTTTTAAAGCTTTTTCCCTTCTTTCCTTTCCCCCTACCTCCTTCCTTGTTCCCCTTCCCATTTGAACATTTTCTTCCTGTTTCACAACTTGGTCCTCATTTACACTTTCAGTTTCTTACATCAGAGACACAATGAGGTATTTAAACATGTGTGACCAATTTATTTCACTTAAGAGTATGGTCTCAAGGTGTATCCATTTACCTAGAAATGTCTCAAGTTTATCCTTCTTTATGGCAGAGTAGTACTCCATTCTATAAAAATCAGACATCTTCTTTATCCATTCATCAGTCTGTGGGTGTTTGGGTTGTTTCTAAGATTTAGCTATTACAGACCATGCTGCTATGAACATGGGTGTGCATATATCACTGTGGTGTTAATTTTTGTTTTCCTTTTTGAGACAGGGTTTCATTACGCAGTTCACGCTGGACTTGAACTCACTTTGTAGCCCAGGCGGGCCTTGAACTCGCAATGATCCTCCTGCCTCAGCCTCCCAAGTGCTGGGATTACAGGCGTGTGCCACCACGCCTGGCTGATGTTGATGTTTTTAATTCTTCTGGGAAGATACCCAGAAGGGGAATAGTTGGGTCAAATGGGAATTCTAGTTCACGTTTTCTGAGGAAACTCTAGGCTGATTTCCATAGCGGTTGCACCAGTCTACATCCCCACCAACAGTAGAGAAGAGTTCCTTTTTTTACAAAGCCTCAACAGCATTTGTTATTGGGTTGATTTTTTGATAATAACTATTCTTTTTGGGGTGAGATGGAATCTCAGCATTGTTTTAATTTGCATCTCTTGAATGACCAGTGATGTTGAATGTTTTTTCATTTATTTATTTCCATTTGTATTTCTTCATCTGAAAAGTATATATTCATCTCAGATGCCCATTTTTGGACTAGGCCTTTAAATTTGGGAGGTCTGATTTTTTATTTAGTTATTTGCTTCTTTCTAATGAATTGACCATTACATTTCTAAAGTTCTGAAATGGCCAACAGGCCATAGAAAGATACCACTTTTTAGGTTCCTGCTTGAAACCAACAGCTACAGAAAACTGCTGGCCTTGATTCAGGGCCAGTGATTTTTTGATTTCTTAATATATTCTCAGTAGCAGTCCTTTGTCTGAGGAACAGCTGGCAAATAGTTTTCAACGTTGTGGGTTGTCTCTTCATTCGCTGTGCAAAAGCTTTTTAAGATGAGATCCCAGTTGTTGATTCTTTGTGATAGATAGTTCCTGTGTGATCAGGGTTTTGTTCAGAAAGTTTTTACCCACACGAATGTCTTCAGGAGTTCTATCTATTTTCTCTTCCAGCAGATTTAATGTTTCTGTTTTAATATTTAGATCTTTGATCCATTTCGACTTTAGTGCATGGTGAAAGATACAGGTCCAATTTTAATCTTCAGCATGTGCAGAGCCAGTTTTTCCAGCACTATTTATTAAAGAGGCTGTCTTCCAGTGAATGTGTTTTGCACCTTTTTCAGAGATAAGGTGGCTGAGTAAGTCTGGAGTTGTTTCTGCATCTTCTAATCTGTTCCACTGATCTTCAGATCTATTTATTTATTTATTTATTTGGCTAGTATCATGTTGTTTTTATTACAGTAGCTTTGTAGTATAATTTTGAGGCTGGGATTGTGCTGCTCCCTGCCTTCCCTTTACTTCCCAGAATTGTCCTTGGTATTCTAGGTCTCTTCTGGTTCCAAATGAATTTTAGGATCAGTTTTTTTCTACTTCTGTGAGATACGCTGTTTGAATTTTGATTAGAATTGCATTAAATCTGTGTAACAGTTTTGGAAGTACGGCCATTTTCACTATATTGGTTTTTGCTACCCAAGAGCAAGGGATATCTTTCCATTTTAAAATTATATTTTCAAAGTGGCTTTATTTTTTTATTTTATTTTATTTTTTTGCGGTACTGGGGATCGAACTCAGGACCCTGCGCTTGCTAGGCAAGCGCTTATTCCACTGAGCTATATCCCCAGCCCCCTTAAAATTATATTTTGAGATGAGGCTTTGCTATGTTTCCCAGGCTGTGTCTTCAACCCAGGGACTTAAGCAGTCCTTCTGTTTTAGCCTCCCACTGCTGGGACTATAGCATATGCCACCATTCCCTGGTCCATATCTTAATTTTCTGACCACAGTTTAAGAAACCAGTTTTCTACTTAAGTGCTTTTCATAGAAAATCATTAAAAATAATCCTAACAGTTGAAAGGAAATCCTTTCCTGCTGGTCCTACAAAGTACTTTGCAGTCACTTTTGTGTATCAGCTGAGAATTTGTCTTCAGCTGCATGTTATTACCGTGAACAGAAATTTAAGGAGCAAAGGTGTTTTGGCTTATGATGGGCTGCATTCATGAAAACATTTATCTTGTTTCTTGTGGCTTGTGGTTGGGGCCAGCCATACAGAAATTTCCCCAGACAGTATTTCCTGTGCCACAAAATCTGTGGGGAAGATGTCGAGTACTGGCTGTCCCATGGGAACTGGAACCCTGACTCATGTGGAGTTATTATTCTGGCTTATCCTGGTAGAGACTGACCTGAGGTTTAGCCATGAAATTGTTAGTTCATGGCTAGGACTCAGAATGCAGAATGCACAGGCAAAATGATTGTGGAAATCTTTAAATACAATGCTCTACCTGCCCCCCTCCCCACATATTACTTTGCCTAGATGGCAAGTAAGTTGCTGTGAAGTGATGGCATCATCTTGCTATCTGCCTTGATTATGGGCAGACACTTATCTGTAAAGTATTTTTAGTTTCCTCTTAATGTTCTCTAGTTGAATGCTTGGGAAGGACACAAAAAGAGTAGGTACTTAGCATTTGTTTCTGTGATAGATATTATCTTGTTAAAAAAAAGTTCCACTTTTTGTGAAGCTTCACTTCTGTCTACTGTGTTTATGATTCATGTTTTTGTCTTCAATTATATATATTTTTCTCCTTGTATGAGAAAATGATCAAGCACTGCACCTGAGACCATCAATTATCTCCACACAAAGGAAAAAATTGCATCACCTTTACAGTGATGCGGAAAATAAGGATTATAAACATGCATTCTATTTCTAGTCTGGCAACTTTTTTGGTAGTTTTATTACTATACAAGTCATATATAAGTCATCCACTTAAAATGTACAATTTAGTGCTTTTTGGTATATTCATGGGATTTTACTGCTATCATTACAGTTAATTTAGTATATTTTCATTAGTCTAAAAAGAAACACTAACATCAGCCACCAAGTGCTGCCTGGTTTTCTTCACATCCCGGTAACCACTAATTTATTTTCTGTGCCTAGGGGTTTGCTTATTCTGCTCACTTAATATAAATGGAATCAGACAACATATAGCCTATTTCTTTCACTGAGCATAATATTTTAAAGGGCATCCACATTATATTTTCACATTTTTTATTATTTATAGCGAACCTCAGTTGGTCTCTCATTGTATCTGAGAGAGAAAGGAGGGTGGGTATGAGAAAAATAAAGACAAGAGCTGGGGTCAGGTGGAGTTACCTCTTGCCTGGTGAGCAAGAGAACTGCCCAAAAACAGTAAAACCTTTATTTATAGTCTCCAGAGAGGCTGGTTGTTTTCTGCCTCCTTGCCCAGCAACCAGTTAACAAAGTTACAATGGTTTGTTTACTCCAAGGAGTTCCTGTGTTTTCAGGCTGGCTTCCTCGTGCTTGTGTAACTGTTTTCCAGCTTCGCCTCCCATCAATTATTTTCACATTTCATATTATATTTCACTTTTTTTTGTGGTACTGGGGATTGAACTAAGGACCTTGTGCTTGTCAGGTAGGTGCTTATTCCACTGAGCTGTATCCCCAGCCCCCAGGGCATCCATATTATAACATGCATATTTATTTCAATCTTTTTGTTTTATTGTGGGGTTGGGGTTCGAAGCCGGGTCTCACGCATGCCAGGCAAGCACTCTACCACTGAGCTATATCTGTAGCCCTACTTCATTTTTGTGGCTAGATAATGTTCTACTTTATGGATATACCATATTCTGTTTATCCATTCATCTGTTGATATTTGAGTTGTTTATGCTGTTATAAGCATTTATATATATATATATATATTTATATGAACATATATTTTTCACTTTCTTGAGCGTATGCCCAGAAGTTGTATTAAACATATTTTTAAAGACTGAGATAAGATTCAATTTAATTTGATGTATTTCACTTATGAGTATGGTCTCTAATTGTGACCATTTACCTATAAAAGCCTCAAGGTTGTCTTTCTTTATAGCTGAGTAATATTTCATTATATAAAAATGCCGCAGTTTTTTTTTTTGTTGTATCACTAGTATAAAAACCTGAAAGTGGGAATATTAACTAGGAGGTATGAAGGGAAACTGCTCAAAAGTAAAGAGCAAATGGGATGAGGGGAAGGAGAAAGGAAGAAAGCAACAATAATGCATGTCTGTGTGTATATGAGGGTGGCTGACATGGCTGTGCTACTGACTTCTGTTGCTTTATTGTAAGGAACAGTTAATGATTAGTTATTTGATCAATCTTGTATGTCTATATTTGTTTTCCTGAGCATACACTTCGAAGTTATCAATATGTAAGACAACAACCATTGTTAATTCCCTGTCACCTTGTCTGTAATTCAGTTTTGATTGTACTGTTCTTGTGCTACTTTGTAAGTGGCTGTTTATTAATTTGTTTTCATTCTTTTACTTTTAAAATAGAAAAAAAAATCCAATTTAAGTATGATAGCATCAATAGGTGTGGTGGCACACACCTGTAATTTCAGCATCCAGGTGTTTGAGGCCGGAGGATCACTGTGAGTCGGAGGTCAGCCTGGGCTACAGAGTGAGTTCAAGGCCAGCCTGAACTGTATAGCAAGACCCTGTCTCAAAAAGACAAAAAATTTAGAGAATCAATCCCTGAAGTACTTTTAGAGACTGTTTACTTTTATAGAACACAGTTTGCAAAACAGTATTTGAGAGTATTGATTTTGTGGGTATATATTGGGGAGATATAGTTCAAATCTTGGTTTTATAAGCTACCTGTGAGTTTTGTTAGTTGCCTCTGTGAACGTGTTTTTTATGTCGAAACTCTTAGTACCTATGGATATTTTAGGGATTGCTACTCTGCATTGTTACTTGACATTTTTTTTGACCTTTTCTTGTGTTTGTTTTTGGCCATGGATTTGCTTTGGCTGATGGCCTACATAAGAGAAGGGATGACTTCTTGGCAGAAGCTTTCAGAGCTGGCCTGTTGCTTGCTTTGTCCTTTTTCCTTTCTGCCACGACAGCTGCTGGACAGTGTTCCAGATAGACACAGCTCCATCACCTTGGGAGCAGAATATAAACAATGTTTAACAGAGCTGCATTTGACTTTGTAGTATGAACAAGGAAAAAAATGTGGGATAAGCCAGGTGTGCTTGTGGAGGTTGCCCACTCAGCCGCTCAGGAGCCTGATGCTGAAGGATCCCAAGTCAGAGGCCAGCCTGGACAATTAACAAGACCCTGTCTGGAAAAAATAATTAAGAGGGGCTGAGGATGTAGCTTAGTTGGGGATCTCATTTCAATCACCAGTAATGTAAAAAATCATTTAAAAAGTAATATTTGGTAACTATTTGGTACTTTATCACAGTAATCTTCCAGCAGAGGTAATTTAGCAACTCACACTCTGAGACATCTGGCCATGTCTAGAGATACATTTTAGTTATGGTGATTAGGGAAGTACTTTTGGCATTGAGTGGGTGCAGTGCATGGGCCAGCTCCCATGACGGTCATCCAGCCCCAAATGTCAGTGCTGCTGAGAAGCCCTGCATTCATACAACCTAGTGTAGCCCAATTAATGCAGGGGTGTTGGGAAGATTTCATGGAATTGTTGGTACACACAGTGGCTTTTTACTTAGTAACTGTTTGGCCCAACCTGTCAATAGGGCTGGGTTCTTCTCTTCCATCCACGGGAAAAGGTGTCCTTTTCAATTGTACTTGTGTTTATAAGTTAATAGTCATCTTTGGCAAAACCATTTATCCCTTTACAAGAAAAAGGGAACCACTGGGGCTGTGGTGCACACCTGTAACCCAGTGCTTCTAGAGGCTGAGGTGGGAAGTTTGCGAGTCTGAGCAACTTAGCAGCTTCATGAGACTTTGTCACAAAATGAAAACATAAACATGTTCTGGAGATGTAGCTCAGTGCAAAGGCCCTGGGTTCAATCCCCAGTGCTGAAAAGAAAAGAACATAAAAAAAGAACAGGGCCAGAATGAATATCAAATGCTTACATGCCACCAAAGCCTATATAGTTTGATTTTTAAATTACTCTATAGAATTGATATTCCTACCTCTTGTTTTTGATAAACTGAAGGCAATTAGTTTGACTTGGATCACGCGGCTTGTGGGGCCCTGCCATACTTCTATACTACCTCCGTGACGTTGGCTTTCAACATAAAGAAGTAGAGGCAGCATCTGACTTGTAACAGGTATGTATTGTATTATTTAACCTTTGCTGTGTAACAAGACTTCACACTTTAAAATAACAGACAATTGTTATCTCACATAGTTTCTGAGGACCAAGAGTATTGGAGAAGATTGGCTAGTGGTTTTGGCTCAGGATAATCCTTCTTGTGTAGTATTGGGGACTGAACACAGTGCTTCACACATGTTAGGCAAATGTTTTACTGCTGAGCTATGGTATATCCCTAACCCTTGTTATTTTTTATTTTGAAACAGGGCCTTACTGATTTGCCCAGGCTGTGCTTGAACTTGTGGCCTTTCTGTTTCAGCCTCCCTTGATGCTGGAATTATAGGCATGTGCCACTTTATCCTGCTCAGGTTCATTCTCTTGTTTTATTACTCCATGTTTGCTCTGCATAATGATTGTATCATCATGGGAAGTTGGTACATGTACATAACAGAACATAATTCTTTCACTTCTTCTTTCCGTTCTCCCATCTCCAGAATCCTTCCCATTGGCGAAAGACCTACCTCTGTGTTTTCTATTGTCTCCCTTTTCTTTTGCTCTTTAATTTATTTACCCTCCAGGGTTCTCAAGGATTACTCTTGAGGGTGCAGAGCTGCAGCCATATGTAGGTCTGATGGGAGCTGGAAGATTTGCTTCCACAATGGCGTGCTCATGGAGTCATTGGCCAGAGGCCTGAGTTTCTCTCTATGTGGGCATCTCCTTAGGACTGCTTCTGTGCCTTCAGTTTTCATGAAAGGACAACTGGTCTCCCCCAAAGTGAGGGATATGAGATAGAAAGCAGAAGTCGTGTTATCCTTATGATTTAACCTCAGAAGTTACCAGTTGTCACTTTTCCCCGTTTCCTTTTTTCTCTTTTTTTACTTCTCCCCATTTCTTGGCCACAAAGACAACCCTGATACAATGCAGAAGAAGATACAAGGGCATCATGAATATTAGGAAATAAAGATCACTGGGTTCATCTTGGAGGCTGCTTGCCACATGTATAGATAGTGTCTTCATTTCCCATAGTTAAAAATTGTAAATTATATTTCTTTTTCATATTTGAAAACTCTATAAACACTTATTTCAGTCTTTAAAAGTAGTCAAATCATTTACAATTTGACTGAAAATATCAATGTACTTTTATAAATATGTTACAAATAGGTAATATAAAATAGTATCAAAGCTATAATGCAGATACTTTGGGGGGTTTATAGTATATTAAAAATATAACTGATACACAGTTGTACATATTTAGTGTAATATTTCAGCATGTATATATAATACATAATGATCAGATCAGGTAATTGGCATAATTATTATTATGGCTTGTGTCTAGATATCCCCCAAAGCCTCATGCGGTCATAGGTGGGGCTATTCCAGAGGTGGCTGGATCTAGAGTGCGTGATGCTGGAATGGATTCAAGGTGCAGTGCTGGGCTCAAGGGCACCAGGATTAAGGGTGTGAGTGCTCCTTGCCTTAAGCAGACTGGATAAGGCATAAGGGGGAGAAAGAGCTGTGGTCGCCTCTTGCTTGTTTTGCTACCTTCTGCCCACCAGGAACTGTTTCTCCTCTGAGATGCCCCCTGCCATGCTGCCCTGCCTTGGAGCCAGCTGATTACGGACTGAAACCTCTATAGTCTGAGCTAAATAAACCTTCCTCCTCTAACTTTGGGTGTCTGTTGGATATTTTGTCTCAGCAACAAAAGTAACTAAGACAACCATCACCCAAATGTTTATCATTCTTTGCATTAGGAAGATTAAAAACCTTCCTTCTAGTTATGTTGAAATATGCCATTAATTGTTGTCAACTATAGTTACCCTACGGTGCTATAGAACATTATGTTATTCCTTCTATACAGTTGTACTCCGGTACCTGTTAACTAGCCTTTCTTCCTTGGAAAATTTTTTTCAAAGATAATTTATTAGGTGGGTGTGATAGTGCACACTCAGGGAGGATGAGCCAGGAGTATGTGAAGTTCAAGCCCAGCCTGGGCAACTTAATGACTTAGTGACTTAATGACTTAATGACTTAGTGACTCTGTCTGAAAATGAAAACTAAGAAAGGACTGGGGATGTAGCTGAGTGTGAAGGCCCTGGGTTCAATCCCCAGTATAACATATATACACAAAAAGATACTTTTATCGTACCAAGGTAAACTCACATGTGCCTTACAAAAAGATATTTTTATCGTACCAAGGTAAACTCACATGTGCCTTTATACACTATGATGTATTTTTAGAAGTTATGCCAAAGAAAAGACAAAAGGAAGATTAACCCAGGTTTTTTTTTGTGGTACCAATTGAACCCAGCCCTTTGCCTGTGCCAGGAGCATTCTCTGCCACTGAGCAACAGCCCGCTCCCCAACCCAGAGATTTTAAATTAACATGTAATCTATTTGTAACAAAGTACAAAATTGTATGTCTACCTACATACACATATACACATATTGAAAATCTAAAAATGGAAATAATAGGATCATTAGAATATATTTAGTGATTTTATGTTTTTTTTATAATTTCCTTGTCATTTTCATATGTTTTAAGTGGTCAAAGGAAAAAAATTAAGTGAAGACTACAGTATTCAGAATTAGGAACATGTCTTTATCTATTTGAGGACACTGCTTTGTTAGTGGATTCTGAGGTAGTTTCCTGTTCCCAATTTCAGCCCTGAGAACTTGGAGGAAAAAGGCTCACCTTTATGAAACACATTACAGGAAACATAGTATCCCTTATTTTCTACACATCAAACTAATGTCAGTTTTGCCTTAGTGCCTTGCCAGGAGGGAAGAAGTGCTGATGTGTGTCTTGCAGACCTGTTCTCTTTGCTTTGGCTTGTTTAGGGTTTATGGATTTTCCAGATAAGGAATGTTCCGGTTCAGGATTCACTCGGCACATGTGTCCCCTACCCGGTACCCTTGGTGCCCTTGCTGCTTCTGGAGGCAGTGGGGAGCTATGGGTGTGATGTCCACATAGAACAAAACTCCATTTACATTTCTGATTTACTGTTCCTCCTGCATCAGTTTTGCTACAGAATATGTACGATGTCTTCATGGTTCATTATCCTTTAGCTGGACTGGCAGAGACTTCGTGAGTCCTGAGAAATTTGAATTGATAGCACCTTCATTTTTCCTGGGCTATCTTTGTGTACCCAACATTGAATTCTCCATTTTCCAAAATCCTTTCAACTTCCTTATATTTTAATTGTTTATTTGATGTACTTGAATACCAGCCAGTGTATAAGCTGTAAGAACTGGGTGGTTTCCATGGAGACTTATTGCAGGAGCCCTTCCTTTTTTCATTCAGCTCTTGCTGGGAGGCATCGCCGTCCAGTTAAGGTGTGATGCCCATCAATTTAGGTGCTCTTCGGAAAGGGGCTTTGCTGGAATACATCAGAACTGAGTTTTTTCCTATACATGGTGGAGGCTAAATTAAGTTTTCCTGAAACCTGAGGATATTCACTGGTTCTCTTCCTAAAGCAGTTCAACATTACAGCTGGGTTTGAGTTTTCAGGAATAAAAGAGCCGTGATGGGGTGCAGTAATATTTGGATTTACTATGTGTAATCACGCAGCCATGAAATAAAAAATGTTTCCACCTCAGGAATCAGCCTACTACTTTTAGACACTGCTGATTGCATTGGCTTAGAACTTCTTCCTTCCTACGTTCCATTCAGTTGGATCTGACGCATTCTGTGTGAGACTGACTCACTCCTATACTTGGCTCCCGCTGTTGCAACGCCATGCTTCATTTGCACAGTGACAGCTTTCCTTGCCTTCATCTGTTGACACCCCATGCATCATACTTCCTTCCTTAGACATGAGGAACATTGGAAAAAATATGATTTGACAAAAACTAAAAGAAGTACAGAGCATTGGGAAAGAAATGGCTTTAATTTTAATTTTCACTGTAGCCAGAATGGGTGGGCACATGATGGGAGGACCTGCTTTCTCATTTCACACTTCCCAGAGTAGGTGGCCAGGGCCATCAAAGTCAAGCTTGGTCACCAGTACTACTCTGGGATTTAAGTGTAGCTTGGTACAGGGATTCTTACCATAACTGACAGCTGTTATAAAGACAAAGTACAGTCGCGCAGTCACTTGTGTGGGTAGTGCCAAGGTATGGAATTGTTTTATATTTGAAAGTTGGGAAGCTGGAGGTTTTTGTAATTTTAATTTATTCATCATCTGTCTTAAGAATTCTTTTGCTTATTATACATGCATGACTGATGCTATTTTCTGATCCCAAAGTTTTGTGAGGAATCTTTTAGGTGAAAATAAAAGTTAATTACAAAAAGTACTTGAAAAGTTATGTTGTATTTTATTTTACATTCTTTTTTATGCAACTTATACATAGTGTTTTACCTTGGGGATGAGCATTCTTAAGAGCTTTTAGTTTGCATTTTCTAATGTCTGTCAGCTTATGTCGGCTCATGAGTGTGTTTTCATCTGTGTGTCATGTTATGTCGGGACTTGGATGGAATGTAAATCTTTTATTGGCCTAAATCTGAGTCTAATCCTCTGCATGGCATTGGTAGAAAATCCATTTCCTCTGCTCTGTCAAGATTTTTCAGGTCAGTGCTCTTTGGAAGTTTCCCAGTTCTCTGAGATTAAAATAGATTTTGTTTCTGTGCGACACACTGGCACCTGTCGGTAGGGTACTGGGGCGCAGAGAGCGAGAATATAGAAGCTGAGAACGTAGAGAGCCGCTGTCCTCCTAGTCCAGCCCACTCTCAGACAGCCTATGCCCTTGAGGAGCCGAGGAATATGCTCTCAAAGGCCTCCTTTGGGGAAGAATTGTTAGTGGCCCCTGTAGGTAATGCTGTGCACTCTTGTGAGTTCTACTTGGTGGCCTGCTCACCGGACCAGCAGAAGGGAATGGAAAGGAGAACTACTATTCATGACCCACTCAGGCCAGCTTAGTATGGGCTATTGGAAGTAAGGTGACTGACTTGAACTTTCTTAGCTTTTGCAGTGAAAGCCCCTCATCTTCAGAATCCCCTTAGTCCCAAGAAAACCAGGATGCTTAGTCACCATAGCAGGGAGCAACAAGGAGATGGATAGTTTGGAACTGGCTGACACCCTTACAGATATTTTAAGGAGGAATTTATTGTAAATATATAGCTCCTTGCTGCCCAATTATGCTGGAGAGTGGATTAAACTACTTTGATTTGACTGAAAAAACAGTGAAAGAGAAGATACAGAAGTTTTTAGACCCTCTGAGCCTAAGAGGATATGTTTTGGTAAAAAAGTTATTAATATTAAAATCTGCTTTTATTTTTCTTACCCTTTCTCCTAATTTATTTTTTGCCATATATTTTAACACTATATATTCAATGTCACAAAACGTTATTATTTTTTGCAGGCATTGTTTATTATATCAGAGTTCAGCATTTTTTGGTGAAGGTCAGATGATAAATATTTTAGCCTCTGTGGACCACGTAGTCTCTGTCACAACTGCTCACCTCCACTGTTGTAATGCCACAGTGGCCATACCTAATATGTAAGTGATTATGTATACCTGTGTTCCAACAAAATTTATTTACTCAGATACATGTGTAAATACTGTATTGTTTCTCTGGTGTAACATTAAGTGTAAATTAAGGACAAAAATATATAATAGATAATTGTGAAATAAAAAAATTTCCAATGGGAAAGGGAATGTGGGAGGGAGGAGGGGGAAAAGAAGGAAGGGGAAAGAAAAAACTGAGAAAAGGAAAAAATGGAAACAAAGCTTTTATAAATAAGGAGGGTAGGAGGGGTTGAAGGGAGGGTGGACGGATGGGAGAAAAAGGATCAAGTTATACCATGTGCAGGTATAAATTCTCTGTGATGACTGTGATCATTATGTGTACCTACAATGTACCAATAAACTTAATTAAACAAATAAAAAACAAAATTTATTTGCACAGACAGACAGGTAGTAAGCAGATTTGGCTCATAGGCCAACTCCTAATTTAGACTAATTCACATACGTACTACTTTATTTCCCCCTATATGTTTGAGTTTACATGTGGTGTCTTTGTTTGTGTGTTTTGTTCTGGGGATTGAACCCAGGCAGGACCTTGTATATGTAAGGACACATGTTGTACCATGGAGTTATAGCCTCATCATAGAATTATTTTTAAGGTAAGCATGTCTGCTCCCGTCAACTATTTTTCAATGTTGTGCTAGAAGTTCTAGCCAGTGAAGTAAGGCAAGATCTCTGTTCTCTGAAGGAAAAAAATAAAACTGCCTCTGCTGATGACAGGATTATCTTTCTAGAAAATTCCAAGGAATCTACAAAATCACTCCTAGAACTAGTAAGTAAATTCAGTAGTGTCTAAGAATACAAGATAAATAGTCAAACATGAGTTGCCTTTTTATATATTAGCCATGAACACGTGGAAACTAAAATTAAAAATATAATACTAATACTGGGGCTAATGGTGTGGATCAGTGGTAGAGCACTTGCCGAGCATGTACAGGGCCCTCTGTTTGATCCTTAGCTCCATAAATGCATATATATTTAAAATTACTAAAAATACTTTGGAGTAAAAAACGTGCATGGGATTTGTATGCTGTAATATGCAGAGCTGATGCAAGAAATCAAGCTTTAAAAAGAAAGAAATACCATACTGATGGGTTAGATGAGTCAGCATAGTAAAATTGTCAGTTTTCCACAAATTGATATACATGCGTAATATATTTTGTATAAAAATATATGTGTTGGACATTTGTATTTTTTTGAGAAGTATTTGAGATCATTTGCCCATTTGAAAATTCAATTGGTTAGATTTTAAAGTTTTTTTGAGTTCTTCCTGTGTTCTATATATTAATCCTCAGGTGAATAGTTTACAAATATTTTCTCAAGTCTGTAGATTGCCTATTCAGTCTGTTTTCTTTGTTACTTTTTAGAATTTTTGACAAAATTTCAAAAGCAACTCAATGAAAGAGGAACAATAGCCTTTTCAGCAAATAGTGCTGGGTCAGTTGAACATCAGTTAGCAAAAGCAAAGAGCAAAAATGCCTTGGACTAATCTTTACACGTTACACCAAAACAGCTTGTAAAAAAATAAAGGAGAAAATCTTTAGGACATAGGGATAGGCAAAGAATTTTTAGATCTTACATCAAAGATGCAGTTTATAAGAGAAACAGATTTGGAAAGTGGATTCATAAAAATTGAAAACATATCCTCTGAGAAAGATCTCATAAGAAGATTCAAAGATAGATTACAGAGTAGGAGGAAATATCTGTAAATCATATATCTAGAACATACAAAGAGCTTCCAAAAGTCAGCAGTAGAAAATCCAAACAATCCAATCAGAAAATGGGCAAAAGACACGAGGAGATATTTTATTGAAGAGGATATACAGATGGCGAACAGACACATTAAAAGATGTTCATTAGCCATTAGGGAAATGCAGATTAAAACGAAAATGAGATATCACTAAATACTTACCAGAGTGGCTAGAGTGAAAAACAGTGATGCCACCAAGCGCTGGCAAGGCTGCAGAGAAGCTAGATTATTCATACCTCGCTAACGGGAAGGCTGATGATGCAGCCCCTCTCTGATGACTTTTTTCCATAAGTACTTCTAATTTGGGATGCTTTGCACTGCGTGCCCTTTGAGTGTCTCATGCCTTTGATTTTTTGTTACACATAAAACTCATTCCTTCATTTCAGTTTGAAGGTCTTTTCTAAGCATGGTTAACTTTTATGATCTCATTTTTGCAGTGGGTTTCCACCTAAGGACAGAGTGCCTTGTTTTTCCTGAGTGATTTTCTTCTTTGCCTATGTGATAGAGAGTTCTAGTTGTCCTCTGACTTTCACTCCCTTTCCTTTTGCAATAGAACCTCTAGTTTTGAGCTTGGTGCATGGCTGCCTAAAGTTTGCAATGCCTGGATTTTAATGTAGCTGGGCATGGATGGCTCCGTGACCACATGTAAGCCTATTTTGATTGGTCCACAAAATAAATGGGGAGGTTTCAGTTTGCTTTAGCAATCACATAGTGAGTAGGTAAAATAAAATATTCTGTACAAATACTGTGTGTTTAGGGTTGAATTCTGTGTCCCCAAAATGACATGTTGATATCCTAATGCCTAATACTTCAGAATATGGCTTCATTTGGACATAGGGCCTTTGGAGTTATAATCAAGTTATAAGAATTCCCTAGGAATTCTTTGCCTATCCCCAGGAAACCAGTGTACTATGTTTTCAGACTTCCTTCCTTCCTTCCTTCCTTCCTTCCTTCCTTCCTTCCTTCCTTCCTCTTCTTTCTTCCTTCCTCTTCTTTCTTTCTTTCTTTCTTTCTTTCTTTCTTTCTTTCTTTCT
>PVLD010028953.1:0-18692 GCA_004027595.1 Dinomys branickii | reverse complement strand
TTTTATGTTTCTAAAATAAAAAAAAAAAAAAAAAAGAAAGCAAGGGCGTTTGCTTGTCTTGACAATGACATCTTGGCCATCTTATGATGCTGGCACCATTCTCTTTAATTTCAGAACTGTGAGCTTAAAACTTTATATTCTTTACAAACAATCTAGTCTTGAGTATTTTGTTATAGCAACAGAAAGTGGACTACAATATATACCTAATGGAAAACTCTTTAAAAACAGTACTACGTAATTTAATTTGTATAATAAATATTAAGTATCATTCAAATTGTCCCCTGGAAAAGTCAAGACTTAATCTTGTCTAGTGAAATTTTAGAGTAGTTTTATGGAAATAAATTATGTACCTGTACAAGGTTTAAAAATTTTAGGCAATGTTTTTTAAGTACTATAGTTTCTAATTACTTAATGAGAATCAAAATGACATAAATTCCTTGAGTAAAACATACTGAAATACTCATTAGAATGTAAATTGCAAATCAACAAAAAAGTCCTACCAATTTTGTACCTATAAAGTACCTATTTAAATACTCAATAAGTATGAATAATAATGACAAGTGCAGAATTTCAAGTTTTACTGTAAAATATCTGACAAGTATATTTAAATTTATTTTAAAAATAGGATATTTGAGATTGTGAATCTCCAGTATAAGAACACATTTTGTAATATAAAGAGATTTAGTGTTTTTTAAGTAAATATTTATGATTTGTCACATACAGAAACACAATCTTAGTGAACTATAATAGATGAAAAACATCCTTTCAAGCTACATGTTCTAGCATATAATTAGGGAGTTATGCATTTTAACTTTATCAAATTTATCAGCATGTATCTAAGTTAAAATAATTATCAAAGCTATAGTAAACTGATAAATAAAACTTCCTTCAATAGATAGGAATCTGGTCTTACCAAATGAGCTGTTTTAAAAAGAACACCTAGGAATAGATTTATGCCTTAACACAATAACCAATATAAACTAAGACAGCCACTGCCGTTTTAAAGAAGCAGTGCAGTAAATGCAAGTATCAGATAACAAACTAATATGCTAGGGAAGTGTTTACCAAGTGAGAGCAGAACTTGGCCTCCAGGAAGAGCCGGTCGTATGTCAAAGAGAGGTCTAAACAAAAAAACCAACTGAAGACATAAGTCATAGAGACCTTCTGTAGAGCAGTGGTTCTCAGCAAGAGATTTCTGCCCCCAGGCAGTAACTGGGTGTTTGGTGGAGAAGGAAAGGGATGCCATCTAGTGGGCAGAGGCTGCAAGCTGCAAAACTTCCCCCCTTGCATAGGCCTGCTGCCCACAACAAAAGAATTATCAAAATGTCAGTTGTGTCAGGCTTGAGAATCCCTGATGCAAATAAAGCTAGAGCTGGTAACAGCAAAAACAGGCAGATACTTGGTCCCCGTTTGCCTCTGCCAACTTAGTAATTTCAAGCAAGTTCAAAGCGTGGGCTGCTTTACCTCATTTTAAAAATACAGGAATAGCATTTTGCTTGCCTACAGTGGGATACATAAACCAGGGACATCTCACAAGCCTTGCAGCTGTACTATATTCTACAATTTCAACAAGTACAATGTGAGCAGTTACATTAAAGAATACACATTCCAGGCCCTACACTGACACCTGAGACACAATGCCCTTCTCACAAGGCTCACGTCTGAGGCTAAAAGGAGCTCTCTCCTCACTACAATATTCATTTTATTACTTCTTACTGTTCTAGCATGTAATGTTTTTAAAAACTGGAGAAATTCTGGATGATAATGCTACTGGAGAAAGCAAAATGATGGAATCAATTTCTGACAATACATTCCCAATGCATCTATTGTCTCCCTTCATTTTACAAGCACTTACTCTCTAAGTTACTCTTGCAAAACTTCAAACATGCCTACAATGAAAATTACTCCCAAATCTTCCTTTCTTGTCCTAATTGTTTCTCGCAAGGAAATCTACATTCTCATTTCAAAATACACAAGTGTGTCCAACACAGGCCTCCCTCATTAGTCTCCCAGGGGTAACCTAAAGTTTCAAATCCAAAACTGAATTATTGATATTCTTAAGTAAAAAACCTAGTTTTTCATTTCCAATTAACATGACTCTTCACAGGGCAGATGCAAAACTTCTGGATCATGGCGCAATCCCTGTCACTTTCACACACCATCAATCGTCTCTATTACTTTTCATCCACGCACTACGATGACCTAATCATTAGCTTTCCAAAGGCCCTACAGAACGTAAGAGGTCTTGACGGCATCTGTAGTCAGAATGGCTTCCTTAACAAAACACAAGCTTCATGGCCTAAGAATCAAAGGACCTCTCCCCACAACTAGTTTTATCTGTCCTCCCTAGTTTTATCTTATACTATGCCCATTACATAGAATAATAAAGACAATAATAATTTCTAATGGCTAATTAATATTTAGTATTTTTTCACCAGTCACTGTTGCTATCATTTTATTCTCAGAATATTCCATCAGTTGGTTAACATAACCTCTCTTTTTGTGGATAATCTCTCTTTTTTGTGGATAACAAAAAAGAAAAGATAAAAAGAAAAGATAAAAAGAGTTCACATCATACAGAAAAATCAACTCAAAATTAAAGATTTAAAAGTAAAGGTAACCTACAGAATGGGAAAAATATTTGCAAACCATATATCCAATAAGGGATTAATATCTAAAATACATAAATCACAAATCTCAATGTTACAAATATAAATAACTCAATTAAAATATAGACAAAAGAATTAAGCAACAGTTCTCAAAAGATGAAATTCACACAGGCAAAAGGCATATGAAAGGTATTCAGCATCTCTAATTATCACGTCAAAATTTCAGTGGAAATTCACCTCCCAGCTATTAGGGACACATGACACACCTAATGTGGTATCTGAAGAATGAATGTGATTAATGAAAGAAAAATTAGTCTGGAGCAGATTTGTCTAATTATGTACATATTACCAAAAAGGCAGATATTGTACAACATACAGAGAACAAGGAATTTGTACACTGTTGGTAAGGATACAAACTGGTAGGGCACCAAGAAAAATAGTGTGAAGATTCCTGAAAAAATTAATGATAAAATCACGTAACATCCAGCAATCTCATTTCTTAGCATATCCAAAGGTACTAAAAAGAGAGTAAGAGATATCTGCACTCCTATGTTCCCTGCATCATTACTAACAATAGCCAAGACATGAAAACAACTCAAAATCTCTCTGGTGGATGGATGAATCAAGAAAATGTAACACATCCACACATCCACACAAAACACAACACACACATGCATGATATCATTCACCCTTTAACAAAAGAACAAAATCCTACCACTTGGGATGACATGAACAGAGCTAGCAGGCATTACGCTAAGCACAACACACAAAGTAAAACACCATATGATCTCAAGTGCATGTCAAATCCATTTTAATAAAACTGATAGAAGCCAGGAATGGGCTGGAGGAAGATGGGAAAGGGAAGAAGCCAAAGAATATAAAAAGATTAGCCATACAGAAGTGCTCAATATGTTCATCAGCAGGAATGTACATCAAAGCATCAATCTGTACACCTTAAACATACGCGATTTGAGTAAGTTAAAAAAATCGCCACAAAATACAGAACTTAAAATAAAGGGTTGAAGTACTATCTGTTCAAATATTCAAAATCCCTATAAATTTATAAATGTATAAAAGTAGCATACTATAAAGGAAGCGTGAGAACTAAATCCAAGTCAAAAGCAGGTTCTTCAACAGCAGCACTACTGACATTTGACCAGAAAGTCTTTATTACGGGGTTGTCCTTGTTCTCGCACATAGAACATTTAAATCATCTCTGGCCTCCATGAGGTGCACAGTAGCAACAACTGCCCCCCCAGTAGCAACAACTGCCCCCCCAGAGGAGTGACAGCCAACAGGGTCTCAGAGAGGGTAACTCACATGTCACCTGAGAGTAAAACACACACCAATACTGATCTGAAACAGGTATTGATTTTTTAAATTTTCCTTCAACAACAGATAATTGATAACAAATCAGTTATGAAGCCTGTGTCAACCTCTGTGTTAGAGGCCAGAGACATGGGAACAAAGAAGAATTTCAGACCAAGTGGTTGCAGTAAACTGTGAAGAATTTAGTGAAATATGAAGTTTGTGGTACTACAGGAGCACAGAAAATATAACATGATCAAAAACAGAAATCTCCTAGAGAAAGTAAAACATAAGCAGAGAATCTATAAGAAAAGAAGATAAAAAGACAAAAGTACTGCAAACCTGAGGAACTAAGAGATTCAGGGTACATACACAGAAAACACACACCAAAGAGCATCGGCACTAAAAATACCACCGCAAGTGAGACAGACGTGGTCTCTGCCTCATGACACTTACAGTCTAGTAAGAGAAACAGCAATGCTAAGCACAACTAAAAATCGATACAACGGTAAATGCTTTAGGGCCAGGAAGAGTTGTGGGACCATAGAACACACCTAGTCTGATATTTTAAGAGAAGGAAATACTCTGGAGCAGAAGGGATATTTTGTGTAAGTAAGTACATGTTACAGTGTTACAGACTATTTCAGTTTACAGCTCTTACAAAATGAACTGACTTACCAATAGAAAGAGCAACTCCAGTTATGAAGTCTAAAACACGGGAAATGAATTTGCTTTTTCCAAATGCACAAATGTGCCCTTTTGGTTATTTCCTTTAAATTTTGGCGTAGTTATGAGGACAAGGGATAGGAGGTACCCTTGAAATAACCCTAGTAAGTCTCCCAGTGCTAAGATCAGAGCAGTAACAAAGTATGCATTAAAAAACGCATCTGGGCAAATTTGAAAAGGTGCAAATATATGCTAGTTATTTTTAAAAGTTGGGATAAAAGTAAAAATGCTTAAAGAAATCATGAAAGAATGAATAAAAAAACAGGCAGGGAAGGAGTATGAGGGAATTCTATGCACTTTTTAATACGTTAGAATTTCTATACCATGTGAAAATATTATCTAGTTAAAAATTGAAAATATTAAAACATTAAAAATGTATCGCTATAAAACAAATTGTTAAAAAATAACTACCATTAACATTTCAATATTAAATGTAAGTTATCAATAAAAATGCATTAACCCTAATTGGTTGTTTTATTTACATAATTTATGAGAACAGATTTCATACTCTGTATTTCTATCCTCAAGGAAGTCACTGGCTTCAAGGAATACACAGAAATTGCTTACATTTATTTGCCCTTTCTCTGTCATCACTACATCACCACTAGCAATTGCTCTTTTTGTTGTATTTTTGCAGTCCTGGGATCATACTCAGGAAGCACTCAAGCACTGAACTACAGTTTCAGTCCTTTTGATTTTTTTATTTTGAGGCAGGGGCTCACTAAATTTACCAAACAGGACTTGTATTCTCCTGCCTCAGACTCCCAACTGCTGGAATTACACACATGCGCTCCCGTGCATGGCTCAGCCATTGCTTTTAGTTTGTCAGTAACATATCATCATCTAGTTGACACTGATTACAAATTAATAATCTGAGGCTGTTTATCAACCAACAAAATTCACTGCAAAGGCATGTATTTATGAAGAAAACTAGAAAATGGTGTTCTCCTTGTTCTTCTTTTACAAAAACACTAAGAATATTTTGCTGTGCTCTGAAAGTTGAACAAGAACAAAATTTTTAAATAAACAGAATGGTTTCTTTCTTGGCACTTCACTATTATAATTCCTTGAAAATTACATTTTTTAACAAAAAAATAACACAGTTAGGAAAAAGAATGACAATTTTCCAGTCTGCCAGGAAACAGAGCCCGTCTTCAATTGAAGATCTATCAAAATACGCAAGCAAATGTCATGGAAACAGAAGCTCTCACCATGGTAACACCATCTACCATCCCTGCTACAGAGGAAAACCACTCTAATTCATCATATATTTCAAGACAAGACATTAGACTAATTCCAATTTTCATTCTACAATCTATCCATAACAGTCAATATACCTGGCATCAGTAAAGATTTAATAAAAATATTAATATTTCACAAGAATGCAATATTAAAACCAAGGCTGACTCCCAACTGATTAATGTGAAAGCCATAACATTAAGCCAACCCATCTTAGAGAAAAATTAAGACAGTGATAAAAACATTAAAAAACAATTATATCACTATTACTTCAGAGTAAATATTCTAGTCAATATAGAAACAACTGTATATCTTACTACAGTAGAGCTGGTAGATGAAACAAAAAAAGCCATTTTTCTAAAAATAATCACAAGATTTCTATCCTTACCTCAGTCATATAATCAACCATATGTAATTGTGTCTCCAGATGACACATGCAAAAGCAAAAATGAGTTTTAGAAGGTTAAAAGTTAATCAGCTCAGTTATTACCACAAGTAGGTCTAATATGCTACAAAACTCACCATTAAGATCTGCTTGTACCGAAGGTAGAAGACAAGATTTAATGTTATTACAACCTTTTTAAGTTAAATTATATGATCTGACAGCCATCAAGTAAAAGACCTACTATCTATAAGCATATTAAGATGCCAGATTCTCATTTTAAATATTCTTTTTTAAGAACCCACAAAAATTTAGCAATTCAAAATGGCAATAAATTTGCAGAACTGAAAACCATATAAATAGTCTATAAAATTTACTTGATTTATGAAATAAACCACAATGCGATACAAAATCCAATTTGAAAATCACTTTTTGGAAAAATCATTTTGGTTTGATGAAAGTCTCAACGTTAAGCCTTAGCAAGAATATAGATTTATATTGAACTGTCAATTCTGCTTTTGAAGGAAAAAGGTTTTTTCTTGACCTATGTAAATATTCTGTCAAGTATAGCTTACACTTCAAATTTCAGACCAAATGTTTGCTGCCACTCCCCTCAATTCACATGGTAAAATCCTAACACCAACGTGATGGTATTAGGAAATGAGACCCTGCCAGGCCTGGTGGCACACACCTGTAATCCCAGCACTTAGGAGGCTGAGACAGGAGGATTTTTGTGAGTTTGAGACCAGCCTGGGCTACAAAGCGAGCTCAAGGCCAGCCTGAACTGCATAATGAGAATGTGTCTCAAAAAGACAAAAAAACCCAAAGGAGATGAGATCCTTCGTGGAGTGATAAACTCAGGAGGACAGAGCTCTTACCATGCTATCAGTGTCCGAAGGAGGCAGAAACCTGGATCCAGTGGGCTCATCTCTTACTTTTGTACTGTAAATTTGTACATTAACATTATAGTAGTGAGCTGTGCATCTCAGTACCTTTCCCTGACGGATACAGGAAGTAATCTATGTGTTTACCCACAACACACTGTAAGGAGTATGCACATGTGCAAAAGTGGCAAAACAGGATTTCCCACCTTAATGCTGCATCTAACTAGCTTTTCATACATTTACACAAGCATCACAGAGGGTCCAACAGACCCACACTACTCCAAGATTTGTTTTTTTGACTTTTTCTGGTAGAAGTAGCCCAACTCAGTACAATGGCACAATAAAAACCAGATTTATGAGTTTTGGAGGAGGTCAAAAGTGGATCATCAGATTACTCATGTATGGATGATGAAGACGATCAATTATGGTAAAATACACGCTTTCGTAACAGAAGATCGGTGCGGGGTGTATAATGATGATGATAACTCTGGCGTTAGCCATGTGGGCCAAAGTTCCTGTGATAGTGAAATGGAGCAAGAATCAACTGATACAGACACAAGAAATGCAGACCTCCTTGATTCCGATGAAGAAAACAACAATGTGAGTACATATCTGACTAGCTGAAATGTTCCAAAATGGCCACAAAACCAAATGAAACAACCCAAAATTGGCACTAGGTGTGAAAATATATTGGACAGAATGCCAGCACTGACATCCAATGCTGAATATTGTGACAAACACAACACTACAAGATGCTGTGAAATATACAAAGGCTGAAATGAAATGCAAGTAAAACGTTTTATATGCATAAATAGCCAAATTCAAAAATTTACTGAATGACACCTCACCAGCTGAACTGAAAGCATTTGTAGGTCTGCTGTACTCAGCACAGATTTCTCATGGTGATCACAGGAATGTAAAGACTTACGGAAAACCAATGGGTCAAAATACGACATAAAAATTTATGTCCTTGTAAATGCAAAGACATTATACTTTCAATTTAGACATTTATCCTGGAACTCAGCCACCAAGTCCTTATTCATATAGTAATAAACCAAATGATTTTGTGAACAGACTTATTGCTCCTATCTCCCAAACTAATTGGAATATGACAGTGGACAATCGGTTTACCAGTTTTCAATTGATGTTACACTTGTTAACACAGTACAAGTTGACCAGCACAGCAACTGTGACACAGGAACAAAGCAGAAATTCCAAATGAAATGTTGCAATTTCAAAACACAGAATTGTTTAGTATAGTCTTTGGATTTCACAAAGATGCAACATTGGCCTTGTCAAATATGGTGAAGAAAAACAAACTAGTACTACTGATGATGGAAATATTGGTAGGGAAAGCTCAACAAAACAGAAGCCTAAGGTGGAAACTTTCAACAACAAAACCAAAGGTGAACTAGGTTTTTTTGATGAGTTACATAGCAGCTAACATGTCAGCTGAAGCACAAAACATTGTTCAGTGGTTGTGTTTTACTTGATCCTAAACATATGTGGCATAAACAGTTTGATAGTTTACAAAGAAAATAACAAGCGCAAACTACCATGGAGAAACTTTCTTAGCGGATTGGGACTGTAACTCATAAGAGATTATGTACAGTAGAAGAAAAACAAAGTGTTTCTGCCCAGGGAACTATGTAAAAGATTGTGAAGCACACTGGTGAGCTGGTAGGTGAACAGCAGGAACAGCATGACAATGACCTACTAGGAAAACATGAAAGATGTCAGCTGTGTTCTATAAGAAAGTACAGGAAAACAAAACACATGTGCTATCAGTTATTGAAGCCAAGCTTATTTCCGTGGTAGACTTCTGTTTGTGTTTACATTGTAGTTCACATAGGTTTTTATCTTTGATGCTATCTTTTAGGTTTTGTAAACAAGAGCTGATGTGAAAATGTTGATGTGTATTCTAAACCCTCATTGCATATTTGATATTTTATTTTATTGATATCTTATTTCCCTGCTAAGTGCATGCTGTACAGTAGTGCATGCTGTATAGTAGGAAGCTCCTGACGGAACAGGAAGAGAGGTGAAATGACTGCCACACAGGAGAGGAAAGCTAAGCACACGTGCTGTCAGTGTGTGCAAGACACGTGCGCGGAACAGGCAGCTGTCATGCCTTAGGTGTGACAGTGGAAGCAAAGTTTATTTCTGTGGTAAAGTTCTATTGGTATTTTTATTGTAGTTCATACAGGAATTTATTTCTGATGTTATCTTTTAGGTTTTGTAAGCAGGCCTACAGCTGATGTGAAAATTTTGGTATCTATTTTAAACACACAATACATACTTTATCTTATTGATATCTTATGTTCCTGTTAACCACACACAGTATAATACAGTAAGAACCTTCTGACAAAACAGCGAGACCACTGACATGTCAGGTATGTCCTACAAAAAGGCCAGGAAAGCAAAAGACATGTGCTGTCAGTGGAGGTGATGTGTACATATGGACCCTGCTGTTGTTACATGTGTAGACTCCCTTAGGTGTAATAACTGAAGTAAAGATTATATTTTTTGTAGAGTGCTATTGGTATTTACATTGTAGTTCAGGTAGGAATTTATTTCTGATGTTCCTTTTTACCTTTTGTACACCAAAAATGTTGAACAACCAATGTTCAAAGTTCTGATGCTTTTTTATAAACACTCAAAAAATATTAAAAACTCAGTATTTTATCTTTGTGATTTTTCTAGTTAACTCGCTCCTTAATGTAATAAAACTCGTAAAATGAAAATTAATAATTCATCAATAGAAATAGTCTAAAGAATAAATGTGGGTTTGACAGACCCAAGTTTCTGCATCTTGATGACAAAATTAGTCCTATGCCCCACTAACGAAAGGGCCCAGGTGAGTGTATATGCACTTTCCACCATACAGAACACTGTGAGAAGACTGCCCTTAGGGAACCAGGGCACAGGCCCTCACCAGATGTACCAGTGCCTTAATCTTGGACTGCCCACCCAACAGAATTTTAAGAAGCAAAATTTTATTGTTTATAAACCACTCAATTTACAGTATTTCACTATGGTATCCCAAATTGACACCATAATGAAATACTGATACACTGTGAATAACACAACTAAACCACTTTAAAATAAAAAATATAAAAGTTATTTTTGAGTCCATAGCAAAAGACACGGAGAAACCAAATGGCAACAGGTGCTAAAAGAGTGGATGGGGGGATAGCTGAATGATAAAGCATGTGCTCAATTAGCATGAGCAAGACCCAGGCTCAATTCTAACACTTCCCCCGCCCCCCGCCACACCTCCAACCACCCACCTCCAAAAAAGAATGCACTGTCTTCAAATCTAATTTTGGTCTTAAACTGGATGAACAACCAGAACACATAAGCGATTAAGGAATATCAATCTGGATGAAGAATGAAGAAAAAATTGGAGAAAGACAAGAGTGGATGTTCCAAGACCAGTCAGAATGCCACTGCAGTCCTCGGACAAGAAGCAATGAAGACAACTCAGAGTTGTGGTACAACCAATAGAGAAAAAAGGGAACAAGTTAAGAGACATTTAAAAGATAAAAGACAGACCTAAGATGGTAAAAGACAAGGTGCCAGAGAAATCAACTACAGTTCTGATTTAAATAACTGCAATAGAAAACAACCAATTCACACAATCTGTATGTTTGCTTGTTTGACTGTTTTCAGAGTAGAGCTAGAGTTCAGCCTTTCTGAGACATTCCAAAAGCAGCGTCAGGGTGGGCGCTCAGATAACCAAGTCCAGAGTCTATATAGAAGTCTGACTCAAGAGGCTGACATGAGAGAATTAAAGTCTTGGTGTGAGACAGTAGGTGAGGAGAAACTTCACCAGCTAACGAAGGACAAAAAGGGCTGCGGCTCTAGTTCAGCAGCCCAAGAGCCTGCTGGCAAGTACAGAGTCCTGGGTTCGATTCCTAGTACCAAAAACACACAACAAAACAAGAGGACAAAGAGCTTGAACAAGACAGGGAAGAAAGAGCAAAACACTAGAAGGAAATCAGGAGCATATGATGCTACAGAAGTCATAGAACAATATTTTTTACAGTGTGGGCAGTACATACACTCATCCTTTTAAGCCTAGTGTTCCGTCTTAAATGGCACATAACAGTGTCACACAGTAAATTGTTTTCTCTTCACTTTCTTGTTCTTGAATTTTTCCATATAACATATATGAATTTTATACAATAATTAGAAAAATTGTAACCTTTGGCATAAGGGGGTTAATAGTAGGCTCAAGTGAAAAAAGAAGCAGAAAATTTATCTTGATTTTGCAATGAGGAAAAATCACTAACAGTCTCTCACTTAGCAGGCAAAGCCCTTTTTAAGACATGGCCCTATTAAGAAGTAGAATACTTAAAGCATACATCAGGGCTGCCATGATGTCAGCTGAATCCCTACCTAGTGACCCACACCTCTGTGCAGTATCCTGGGCCAATGACAAAAACCCAGAATCTCGGAGATTGTAGATTTGAAGTAGATAATCCTGGAGGAACCTTATTCAGCTCATTTTCTGTAACTCCACAAATATGACTGATTTTATTGTATTTGAATTGAAGCTTTCACAATAATGACTATGCTTTACTCAAAGTTAGATAACAACACATTTCTTTACAAATATAAGGAAACACCCTACAAGTGTTTCTTAATTAACCCATTGATTAACTTTGTTTCTCCTTTTTCTTATAAAAGTAGTAAGTAAATCTATGTGTCACTCTGGATGGTACATGGTTGTGCCTCTAAAAATAAAACATGGTATCAAAAGCTTAAAATGCTCTTCTTCTAAAATGACTTTGGGCAATTTGCTCTGAATAGAATTATCACTTTAGGATAGTGTCCTTATCACTATCTTCAGCGTTTAGTAAGGATTCAAAATACATTCTCCTCATAAATAAATTTTAAAAATTGTAATTTTTATCTGATTTCATTCCTTATACTTGAGGGGCAAGCATGACTTTACTGGGGATTAAACCCATGGCCTCCACACTGAACTGGATCCCTACTCCTTTTTTATTTTAAGGCAGGGTCTCACTAAGTTTCCCAGGCTAGCTTCAAAATTGTGATCCTCCTGCTTCAGTCTCCCAAGCTGCTTGGAGTACAGGTGTATGCCACCCATGCCCACTTCACTCGTTGAAATTTTAAGAGAACTAATCTATGGCTAAGATAATTAACTAGTGCCAAACACACTTTTGTCAAAGGATTTTTTTCGTGGGCAGATGTACCAACAGCCCTCTTTCTCCTTCATGGTTTTGTGGTAGCGGGAGACAGATGACAGGTTCAAATCAAGCTTTGCCTGCCCCTCACTAAGGCTTCTCCACTGTATGTAGTCTCACCACTTCACACTGCTGGGCTGGTCAATCGAAACAGTCCCTTTCTTGACTTGCTTGAACTGTTTTAGCCTAACTCAGGCCAACAGATGAAACGCTACACTGTGAGGACGTCACTGTAGGTCACTTTCTCTAATGCTGAAGAATGATAGAAGTATATGTTTACTTTATGGAAACCCTGAAAGCTACAAGCTTCAGTCCACAGATCCAAGCAAAAAAGTTCTTAATCTGATTGAGGGTCCTAAACTTCACATTTAGAACTTGCTTTTAAAGCCTAACAAAGACAGGTAATTTACAAATCTTACAGGACAGAATAAGAAATTACACTGGATGTTAAGGACTACAGCTATCAGGGGGAAATGTCGTATTAAACTATGAAAACTATAATACCCTGAAAAACGGCCCCCACAGATATTCAAGAACCTGGGAATCTTATTTGGTAAGGGAGAACTTGAGGTGTGATTAAATCATGACTCTTTTCAGATGGAGACAGGCACCTAGATTATCCAGGTGAGTCCTAAATGCAATCACAAGTGTTTTTACATGAGAAAAGTACAGGGAGATTTGACAAATAAGACAGCAATGGGACCACTGAAGCAAGACACTACGCTGTTCCAAGGCTGGACTGGAAAACGAAAGAACCACCACCATGAAATGCAAAGAACGCAGTTATAGAAGCTGTGAAAGAAAAGAAAATGTACTCTCCCCTCGCACCTTCAGAAGGAAAGGCCCTGCCAATGTGTTGACATCAACCTCATAAAATTAATTTTAAACTTCTGACTTCCCGAACTTTCAAGTGAATGAATGTGTTTTGTTTTTAGCCACCAAGTTTATGGTGTATAAGTAGTCACAGGAAACTAATATAACAACTAATTAATACACTAAGTATTTCTTAAATTTTAATTTCTCATGTACTACCTTTACAATTTATGCCATATCTAAATAACCACCAATACTATTATTTACTATTTTTACTTAAATCCATTACTTATTTCATTCGGAAAAATCTAAAACATATACTTTTAAATGGAAACTTTAAACCAAATGATATGCCATTTACACATATTCATAAATAGAAAGTGATATTGCTTACTCTAACTAGTTAGTGGTTCTAAAATTAGATATAAAGGAAATTAATGACATTAACTGCAGTAGATTTACTGCCTACTGGAAAGCCTAAAAGTGGGCCAAAATTGCCCTGCTGAAAAATGAAAGATTATATATTAAAAACCAGAAACAAACTTTCTCCTTGCAATATGAGAGACTGAATAAAATCCAGAAAAAAAACTAAATTTCTCATTGCATAAGGCAATGACATTTAATTCTTTGTCCCTGGACCATCTAAAGTCCTATCTTTTCTCACTATTTGGAAGTCACACCTGTGAGTAATCAACTCTCTGAAAAGGAAAATTTAGGTGTTTTCTTTGAATGTGCAATAGGCAATCAAAAAAGGCCATCTCACCTGGTAACAGAAAGCATCTTGATGACAATCTGTAAGCACAAGGATTTCAATTTCAAAGACAAGGTGAAAAGTATCTTAAGTACCCTTTTTCTAAGGCCACAAAGAGCAAACGTAAGAGTCAAGAGTGAGACAGAGAGGGTCCCAGGGAGGGTGGGGATAGGGAGAGAGTTCAAATGCATCATACAGTTACCAAGCCCCTATGCTGACTGGATTATAATGTACACCTGAAATATACCAATAAGCTTAATTAATATTTAAGAAATGAGAAAAACATTAACTTCTGCTCTCTTTAGCAGAATATCAGAAATAAAGTCTTTCAAACTACAGGCTTTTGTAGGCAAACGGTCACAGTTTAAGACCATACTCATAAATGAAGTAAATCAGATGTGCATGTGCAGACAGCGTATTGCATCATTGGTGTAGGAACCTGGAGGTGGGAATATAAATCGGGAGGTATGAAGGGAGACTGCTCAGAAGTAGAGAGCAATCGGGATGAAGGAAAGGAGAGGAGGAAGAGGGGGACAGCTGTGTAGGTATGGATATATATGCAGGATGGCTGACACGGTTGCACTATTGTCTCATGTCGTTTTGATATAAGGAACATCGATGATTAATATCAATCTTGTACGTCTATTTGTATTGTCCTGAGCATACACTTTGAAGTTATCAATATGTAATCCAACAACCATTGTTGAGCCCCTGCCACCTTATCTGTAGTTCAGTTTTTGTGCTGTTCTTATGCTACTGTGTGTCTGTTTGTGTTTTTGTTCTTTTATTTTTAAAAGAAAAAAAAAGAAATAAAGTCTTTGATAGTGTCATCCAAGTTTACATGTTTTAATGCAAACTTGTATTTGGCCTTTTTAAGGGACAGAAAAGTCATAAATTTCTATATAAGAAATAAGTAGACTCTGAACCTGGGGCTTCAGTAAGTCTAAAGCCTAGAAATGCAATATACAAGGATGACTTTTGTAGTGGTGGTCTAAAACAAAATCAGAGGGAGCAAAAGTTATTAAGCCTGTACAGGAGGACTGAAAGTCAAAACTGCTAAAACAAAACAGTTTTAAAACAATATGCTACAGGGTTGAGTATAATGAAATTTTGCAGATAAGGTGAAAAACTGCCTATTACCCTGAATGGATTCATGTTAAACCAGAGCCTATTATAGATAGCACAGTTAATACATACTTATACTCAGAATATCTTTGGAAGATTTGATAAAGATATGGTACACATGTAAAAGAACCACTGAATTAAAGCAGAACGAGTACACATAAGACTAAGTACCACATCTTTCTTATAGGAAAATGTTCTTTTGCTAATGAACTATTTACCAGTCCAATTATTTAAATACAGGATGACCAAAAACTGCCATTTTTTAATAAATTTTTCTAAAACCATGTAACAGTAAATATAAAAATGACAATTTTATAAATTTTCGGCCTATGGTATATCTTAAAACATTCAATACACAATGCAGGACACTCTGGACAGTAGTAGCTAGTCTTTTTGCATTATTTTCTCTCTTTGAACAATACCTTTACACTGTCATATTGTCCTTTCATTTTCTCTGTGGATAGTAATAACTTTAATAAAATATCTACCCACTAAATGAAATGGTGAAGATGTCAACATGAACATCCTGATTGGCATTCTGCTCTCCTGTATTTTTTAATTCTTTGGCCTACTAGACCTAATCTAAACTATAACTGACTTCTTGAACCCCCTTGTTTTAATAAATAATAAATGAGTTCCATATTGTCTGGTCCAGAAGGCACATAAATATTTTTCCTCACTTTCTGATTACAGGACAGCTTGCTGGATGTTCGTCAACTCTGTCAACACCATCCACTGAATCATCACTGACCACTATTGTAATCTTTTTAGTTTTGTTTCTTCTTTCAGGTTCTATCATTTCTGTATTATCAACAGTTAACAATAGTTGATAGTTTTTTTAAATAATAGTTTTTTCTAAATAGTTTTTTCTCTTTCCATTTTATAACATAGGCTTTTCCTCTCTGATATGCTAACATTTCTCCTTTCTTCAGTTTTTTCTTTTGCAGATCTTTTGGCCCTTCCTTCCTATTCAGTCTCAGTGCCCCAAACGTGTCCACTCCGTATTGTAAAAGAATATCACTGAGTTCTGGAGAATTATAAAAATTGTATTTAATATACTTATGTGAAGTTTTTATAGATTGTAGCATAAAATTTGTTATTTTTTATAAATAAACGTGAAAGAAAATAACCAGGATTGAGTATTAGATTTCACTAGAAACAAACATCAAAGACAAATACAATGTTCCAAGTAAAAAGTACACAAAAAATAGCTGACAAATAGCCTCTGGAGTACATCTCCTACAAATAAGGACTGGTTGAAGTGGTGCCTGTCCAACAATGCTCGGGATAGTCAGTAAGCCTGCGGCAGTCTACAAGTCAACACTCTTGCCCACGCGACGCCTTGGGTATGAAATCCCACTAGAGGGCATACAACAACAAACTCAGGGAAAAGTTTTAGCGCTAAAACTTAACATCTTAAATTTAAATTGATACGGCAAGCTTTTAAAAGATAAGAAACCAAGGTATAGCTCAATGGTGGTGTCCTTGTCAGGCATCTAAGCCCTGAGATCAATCCCCAGCACCACCCCCCCACACACACACACACAAATTTAGCATCACAAATTCACCGTATTAGGTACAAAACTCTAATACCAGGCCAGAAATGTAGCTAAGTCATGAAATAGCTACTTAGCATGCAAGTGTCCCTAGTTTAAAATCTCTAACACCACACGAAAAGATAGTAGTTAGAAAATGAGCACCATAAATTACAATTGCAAATGAAACATATCAAGAAACACTGAATCAATAAACCTGCGTTGAAAAAAATTTTTAAATATGTTGAGACTACTAACTAGCATAGTATATTGCTCCATCATCAATTAAACTTAGCAAAACAGGTAATGTTTTGCAAGAATTTTTCTAGAGATGTCATTCATAAACAAACTACTCTAAAAATCATTTATGATAGATTAATACTTTTGGAAGAACTGTAAAGGTCCACTGATAAATAAAATGTGATCCTTTTTAGAGTCATTCTATACATTGTGTAATCTTAACAATTTAGGAAGTATATAAAAATTCTAAAGAAGTAATGGCAGGGGAAAAAAATTAACAGGAATATAGTCATGTACTCATCAAACTGTGCAAGTCTATTTTACCTATTTTAATCATTTAAATTTCCATTTATCAGATATATTATCTTTATCTCTAAGAATCAAATAAGAGAGTTTATTCTTTTTATTAAAAATTCATTACCTCAGATATTTTCACCAGCTAATGTCAGAAAGAAGAACTCTTAAGTACTGATTCATATCCATTCACATACACTGATCACCACATGATCCCACTGAGAAGTATCTAAGGAGAACGTGCAAAGGGCAAAGGGTGACGCTAGTGTTTCAGAAAGAACAGATATATGCATTCTGGACTCTAAGGAAACAAAGTGGGAATTTAAAGAATAAAAAAGTTTCTGGAAAGAAAGGTATGTTAGATTCCACATATGCATGTTCAGCAAGGAAGACTGCTATAAAATTAAGTGCTGCTGACGCAGTAAAATGGAAAGCCAGTCAATCTGAAAACTACATGAACACATACCAAAGTGCATTTTTACTCCACTACAGACATTTTCTAAACCTATTAGAGCAGCCAAAACCATCATCTTAGACCTTGTACACCGAAAGATAATTAAGAAAGGAAAGGATTAATAACCTTAGAGAAGCCTATAGTTTTTGTGAGACCAAAATATAACAGCTTGTGAGGCAGTAGGCAAAAGAAGTAGCTACTTCTTTTTGTAGTGTAAGCAACAGCAAGGCATTTTGAAGATCTTTATTGCCGTTAAGAATAGCCATTTAAGGACTTTCATTCTAAAGCTATCTGACAATAATGGTTCAAGAAGAAAGAAAAGCACAATACTTTTGGCTTCACAAAAGCAAAGCAGCAGAATGCCACTTAGTCCTTACCCTAGCCACAGACCTCAGTGCTAGGCAAGCCCAGTGGTACTCACACTACGTCACGGAGAGGGATAATTCACAACAGGAAGGGGCTCCTTGATCCCACGCACTGTGGGAACCCTGTGCCAGAGAGAAACATAGAGGACTATGGTTGGGCAAGATGTCCTGATCTCTACTCACACAGCTCCCTGGCACGGGGCACTGAGATGACTGCAAGCCAGGAAGACTTGGGGAACCACTGCATAGACAGAAGTGGTGAGCAGTGGCGGCCAGAGAGAGCTGGCGGGCAGTCTCCCGGGTAAGGCTTTTGTACCTCTCAGCATCTGACAAAGCAGCCGGGAGGGTCAGAGGAAAAGCCTGAGAAAACCAGAGGACAGCAACAGCAAGGGCGCAAAGCATCAGCAGCAGAGACAACTCCCAAGCCAGTGCTGACCGAGGCTGCTCTTTCCCAATCCTCAGATGCTGCTGAATTCACAGCCAGAGGAAGAGCAGAGAAAATGCAGCACAACCAGGAAGTCAAGTGTGCCTATGACATGCATGAAAGAGGAAGCAGAGCTCACCGTAAGGCCGCGCGAGACACGCAGCCAGGGAGCCCAAGACCGAGACCTGCTGGAGAGGGGGGCTCCAACGCTACTCCCTGGTCCCGGAGAGCACTCGCGCTTGAACACAGCGGGCTAAAGAACGGCGCTGAGAAAATGCTCAGCGACATTCATCCTAACCAGGACAGCAGAACAACCGTCCTTTTCTGTTA
>PVLD010028952.1:0-18695 GCA_004027595.1 Dinomys branickii | reverse complement strand
TGGGGCTTTCCCACGTCTCGCCCCGGCAGCCTGGTCCGCCCTACCACATCTCCCCCGGCATCTCAGAGAAATACGCCCAGTTTAAACTTCCCAGCCGAGGTCCCGGCATTCACACTCGCCAAGTCTGTCTCGAGCTGGTGGTGTTTATTAAGGAGGTTCGCTCCCTTGCTGCTCACCTGGTCGCCATCTTCCCCGGATTCCCCGCCATCTTCTTTAAAAGATTCTCTTCTATTTCATGCCTCCCTCTCTCCTCTTTCCTTTCTCTCTTCCTAATTCCCTCCCTCCTTTCCTCTCTTATTTCACATATGAAAGAAAGTGTGCAATATTTGTTGTGCTGATTCTGGCCTATTTCACTTAACATGACAATCTCTAGTTCCATCTCAAGGACGTGATTTTGTTGTTCTCTAAGGATAAACAATATTCCACTGCGTACATATGCCATCTGTTGTTGGAGACCATTACAAAATGGCTCTGAGTTGGATTTTATATTAACCAAGTGGCTTTCCGTGTTTCCCTGTGAGTTGTCTGAAGCTTAGGAATGTTGTCTGTCACCCCAACTACCTACGAGGAGGCCTCTCACTCCCGCTGTGAGGGCCTCTCTGGAGAGAACTCAGTTCTCCTAAATTAACACACTATATCACTTAGAAAAGTCCCTAAAGGGATTCCCAAGTCCTGCCCAGATTCCTGCATTTTCTTCAGTATTCCTCCTCCCTTGTTTGTAAACCAAATAAATATGAGCCGCCCAGAGAAGTCTTGGGCCAAATCAGAGAATACTGAAGCTGTAAGGGAGTTAGTCCCCCCTGGGGCCCTGAAATCATTTTCGTTGTCTATTTTATTTAAGCCTTCGCCATCCACTCACTTGGGAGATTGTGGGCCTGATCAGTCTGCAATAACTTAGGGTTATTTAACCCGGTTTTCGATAATCTATCAGTTAAGGGGTGCCTGGGTTGTTTCCATTGCTAGTTATTATCAACTAGGCATCAGTAAGCATGGGTATTCTGATCTCCATACAGCACGCTGACTCTAATTCTTTCGGGCATATATGGAGGAAGGGGATAGCTGAATCAAATTGTAGCTCTATGTTGAGTTTATTGAGGAAACTCAACACTGATCTCCAAAGTGGCTAGAGTAATTTGCATTCCCACCAACATGGTAAAGGACTCAAAGGCTTTCCTTTTAACACAGTAGAGTAAAAGGAGAAAAAAGAAGAAAAATGTAAAGTTTTATTCTCTCAAATTTCACACATTTCATCTATTGCTTAAAGTACTAAATATTTTAAAGTTTCATATTATATACTTTACAGCTATGTATTTCTATTGACATGAATATTGATGTATATGTTAAATATTAAAAGTTTAATATCTTTAACACACTAAATGTCTCTGATAGGTCAGTAGCAAGAAATTTCAAATAGTCACTCACAAAATAAAGTGTCAATCTTGCCTTAATTTAGGGTCAGTCAGAGTAACCTTTTCATTTAAAGCAAATAATGCCCACAATTCACCTTCCAAATGGAACAACTCTATAATCATTGATCTTATATTTTCATTATATAAATATTATATACATTAATGTGATGAACAGCAAAGTGTTGAATAAGAGGCAGGAAGAATAGTAACAAATAACAGAAATTACTTTGTTTACTATTTAAATCCCCATCTATTTTTTGAAAAAAGTACTCACTGTATGCAAAGTAAATACATATTATAAACAAACCAATTTCAAGTGCTTAAACCAAGATTGTATATTTTATTTTTCTTAATTATGCAGATTTGTGACAAGTCTCAAGTCCAAAACATTTGTAATCATACCTGAGATCCATCACATGGTCCTGGGCAATACTGTGATTTTTAGTTATTTTACTGCAATATGAATGTTAGTCTCAAAGAACTGAAGTTCAATTTAGCCCTGCCCAAATATGGTTTCACTCTGTCAGCTGTCATCAGTATGAGGCCACAATCTGATGACATCAGCACCAAAAGTCCTTCTGCACCAAATGCCCAGTGTATCATTCTTCAGGTTGTTGCTAATCAAAGAATTATTTTCTCAATATGAGTTTTTTATACTTATCAGTAAGTAGATTCATTTTTTATAAATACTACAAAAAGTTAAAAAGAACAAGCTCACAAACTACCATGCAGAGCATCTAGAAAGCCTGAGAAATCATTTTAAAAAATTGGAAGACAGGCATTATAATAATCCAGCACTGGGGAGGCTGAGGCAGAAGTATTGCTGTGAGTTCTAGGCCAAACTGTGCTACACAGTTAGTGTAGTGTAGTGAACTACATAGAAAGACCCTGTGTCCAAAACAAAAAGGAAAAGTTGAAGAAGTAAAATTCTCCTTAAGGTAAGAAATCCATTCTGCACAATACTGATGGTGCCTTTGCGTGGAGACATTGCCTTCAAGGACAGCTCCATTCATGGGCAGAGGGGCGAGGAATCTGTGTATGTCATGAGCCAAAAGAAGCGATTATCAAAAGCCACCAAAAGGAAACTACCCAAGGAGAGCGCCTTCTCTTCGAAGAAGTATGTAAATGATTTCCTGTATCCATGTTTCTATGGACCTTTCCCCTTTCTCTCTTCTACATTTTACAACACCATGCTCAACTTGTGTGAGGCTTCACCACTCTTTCATTTTTATAACAACTACCTACCCATTCATTTCTGCAACAAATATCCACTGCATACCTAGAGCACGTGCTAAACAAGAACATGACCCAACAAAGTCTCAGCTCTTTAATAATGTATGATTGCAGTCAGGTATTGACAAAGCAGAAGTAAACGGACAACTTTACAAGATAATATCCTAGGTATGGAAAAGTTCTGGAAAGACTTCTACAGAGGAAGATGAAGCAACGATGAGGGCAGGGGACACAGCTCAGTGGCACAGCACCTGCCTGGCAAAGAGTAAGGTCCTGAGTTTGAGTCCCAGTACTGAGAGAAAAAAAAAAAAGCAATGATGGGTGTGACAACCACTGGTGATGACTGAGTTTTGGGAGCCAGATGATCACCGAGGAGACCTGAGAACTGAGAGAAAGATCAGAAGTTTGAGCTTCCTGGGAAGTAAGTCACCACCTGGGACAGGAAAGAGCTTGGGTCCTAGAAGCAGAGGAACACAGGAAGTGTGAAAAGGCAGTCCTGGGAGGGCAACGTCAGACCAGCCTACAGAAGAGGAAAGATACAGACCTCTTCCTTATTTATTCTTTAAATAATAGAGTAAAACAATGTATTTATACTGTATTAAGTATAATAATAATTAAACTGAATTTATACTATCTAAGTATTAAGTAATTTAGAGATTATTTAAAGTATTTGGGAGGATGTGCACAGGTTTGTGCAGCAATTTGCGTAAGAACCTGACTATCCATAGATTCTGATATTTATGGAGGATCCTGGAACCACCTCCTCAAATATAGACTGTTTTTTGTGGTCCTCACTAAAGACCTATGATGTAGCCAGGTAAGTTATTTTATCTAATGTACATTTCATCAGGTTTACATACAAGGATTAATACTTTATCAATATTTCATAGTGTAGCACCCATCTTAACAGAATTGAAAATATAACTGGTTAGAAAAAAAGAGATTTGATAGTGGTCAAATATCAAAGTTCCACATTGTATTCTATAATAAATATATTGTAAAATAATTATCAAAGTAAAGGCATTTAATTAATTTAAGATACACTTCCCCATATAAGCAAGAAGACTTTTCCAATATTCTTTTAAAAAGCAATATAATCACAGATGACATAATTTTTTATGTAAAAAGTAAAAGAATAACCCAAAACTCCTGACAAAAATAACAATCATTTTAAAGTTGCAAGATATAATGTTAATATATAAAATTCAATTGATTTCCTATATACTACTAATGAAGTGAAATTTAAAATGGAAAACAGGGCACACACAAGACACTACATTTGATCTCAGTACAGCAGAAAGAAAAGATATTTGCACTATCACAGTAAAAAAAGTGAAATTTTTTTCTTTTTTTTTTTGGCGGTACTGGGGATCAAACTCAGGACCCTGTGCTTGCTAGGCAGGCGCTTATTCTACTGAGCTATATCCCCAGCCCGAAAAAATGAAATGTTGATGTCTAACAAAATATGTTTACAATCTGAATGAAAAAAGCTCTAAATTTTTGGAAAAAATCAAAGAACAGTTAACGAAATAGAGATAATCTCTGCTCAAAATAAAAAGACAGAAAATTGTCAACATGATCTACAAATGCAACAAAATTGCACCCAAATCCCAACAAGTAAATTTATGGATGTCAACAAACTAACTCAAAGTTTCATGTGAAAAATAATAGACTTGGAATAGCAAACACAATACTGAAGAAGAAAAAGGCCAGAGAACTAACACTGCATGACTTCAAACTTTGATCAAGTCAGTGTGGTTTTGGTAAAATAACAGATACATAGATCCATGGAACAGAATAAAGATCATAGGAGTAAATCTACACAAATAAAGTCAACATCTCTTTGACAAAGGAAACAGAACGAACAAAAGATGACCTTCACAATAAAGGGTGGTGGGAACCTGAACATAAAGCTGGGCATAGTGTGCACATCTGCAATCCTAGATCCTCAGCAGGCTGCAGCAGGAGGGTCACAGGTTAAAGGGTGGCCCAGGCAACTTAGTGAATCCTTGTCTCAAATTATATTTTAAAAGGCTGGAGGTGTAGTTCATCATTCCCAACTTAAATTCCTAGTACCAAAAAAATGCATCCTACACCTTATGTCCTTCACAACAATTAACTCAAAAAATTTATACAATATACATGCATCTATTACAACATGAAAACTTATAAAATTTTTGGAAGGTAACATAGTAGAAGATCTATGTGACTTGGATGTGGCAATGATTGTTTTAGATTGAACACTAAGGGCACAATTAATAAATGAAATAGTTGATAGACTGGACCTCACTAAAATTAAAAACTATTGTGTGAAAGACATCAAGAAAATTAAAAGACAAGCTACACATAGGAGAAAATATTTTTCAAAAACATTCCTGATAAAATATACTTATTCACCATCGACACACACACCATTGCAGGACCCATGCTGAGCCCTGGAAGATTTGAGATCCTCACCTTGCCACCAACAGATACTGTCCCAGGAGTGGCACTAAGATCCAGGGAACCTCAGGGTCTTTGAAAAAATAACAAAATGAAGGAGTAAAATGCAATCTCAGACACCGCCCCCCGCCAGAACAAGTTAAGGAGACATTGACATAGAAGAGCTTGGTGTCACACACCTGAAATTTCTAAATAATAGCAGCTGAAGTAAAGAAATGACTCCATCAGGCTATAGAAGAAATCAGATCAGAAATAATCTCTCAGGTAAGAAAAAGGAATGACAAGAACAATGAAAGAATTGCTCAGCACATCTAAAGAAGACATAGATTTAAAAAAACAGAGGACCATAGAAAATGGTGAACAATGTAGAAAAGAATTAGAATGCACGAAACAGATTCAAACAGATAACCAGGAAATTAAAAATTTCAGCAAAAGCTTGCAAAACTGCTTGAATGAAACTGAAGATAAAGTTTCAGACCTTGAAGACAGCATTGCAGCTAATGATTGTGAAAGGAAACATCTCTTAAAAAGAACGAGCCAGGAAATAACAATTCAATACCTGAATGATGATGCATCAAAACAATGTAAGACTAATAGGTGTCAACAAAACAGCAGGAGTCAGAAGACTACAGTCTTCCCTCCCTATATCACAGTTTACTTAGTGTGGCTTCACTGTATCCCAGATGTTTTAAAAAATATCTAATTCTGTATCACAGAGTTTTTGCTACCTCTCAGGAATTTGTGGTATGTAGGTATTTAAATAATATTTGTGATTTTAATTATTTTTGCTTAAAATTTTAAAACAATAGAAAAACTATAAAAAGTTAATTCAAACATATTAAAATAATATTAAATCAAAATTAAATACTGTACAGTGTGTATTTAATCAGTGGATGAATATCATACTGACACAATGGAACTGCAGTATGCCACTACCCCCCAGCACAATTCCAGCAGAGCCACCTGGCTATGCTAGTGGACCCAAACCAGGCAGATGCTGCTTACAGGATGGGGGTACACATCACCACCCCCACCCCACCTCCCTTCACTACATGCTGGCCTGGGCTGGGCAAGCAGTGCAGGTCAGATGCTGGGCTCAGCTGCAGCTCTACTGGGTCCCATGTGCCCTGCTCACCAGCCTGCTCCTGCCTTCCATCCCCACCTGCTCCTTCCTCCCCTCCTGCCCTTGGAGCTGAGACACTAATTTTCCTAGGCATGCTCAAACACCACCACAGCTAGAAGTTGAGGCTTTGGGAAGAAAGATCTCCCTGGGAAGGCATGCAGGAGTGTGAGAAGGGTTTATAAAGCCTTAAAGTATATATAAATAATAAAATAAATACAACGCCACTACTTCATGGATTTTCACCTATCACAGGGGTCTCTAGAACATAACTACAGCAACAGGTGAGAGATCACAGTATTTGCAGACACAAAAGCAGAAAGTTTCCCAAGCATGGAAAAGGAATCTGACATACAGTGAGGCATATAGAACTCCATTTAGCCACAGCCAAAATAAATCTATACCCAGACATATAATAATCAAGATCTCGGAAATTAAGCAAAAGCACAGAACATTTTTTTTTTTTTTGGCGGTACTGGGGATCGAACTCATATCCCCAGCCCCTAGCACAGAACATTAAAAGCTATTAGAGCTCCGACCTGGATCTCTGGGCAGGGAGGAGCTCGGCCCACAAAGCAGGACCTAGGCGGCCCCTCTGCCTGCGTGGAACTCTGGGCAGGTGAGGCATGTGCGTGCTCCGACCTGGATCCCTGGGCAGGGCAGAGCTCGGCCTGCAAATCAGCATCTGAGCAGCCTTCTGAGCAGAACTCTTGGCAGAAAGCTTAAGAGACATTTTCCCGAAAAGAGGGAGCAATTGGAGCAGCATTTACAACGGACCTTTGCCTGGTGTGCTGCCTGGGTAATTTATAGCTCAATACTTTTCATCTGATATCCAAAATGACAAGACAGAAGAGCAAAATGCAGTCTCAGAACTCAACCCCACCCAGAACAAGCCCTGGACGCAATGATATAGGAGAACTAGGAAGCCACATACGTGCAATTTCTGAAACGATCACATCTGAAGTAAAGAAACAACTCCATCAGGTCATAGAAGAGATTAAAGCAGAAATAATCTCTCAGGCAAAAAATGAAGTGAAAATAATAGTGGAAGAAATGCTCCACACATATAGAGAAGAAACAGATAAAAGAATACAAGAACATAGGAAACACATGGAAATGTTACATGAGCAATTTAAGAATGAATTACAACAAATGAAACAGGCCCAAAGAGATTGCCAGGAAATGAAAACTTCCACTGAAAGCTTGCAAAACTGCTTCAATGAAGCCGAAGATAGAATTTCAGATCTTGAAGACAGCATGGCAGCTAGTGACCGTGAAAGGAAGAATCTCATAAAGTCATGAAGGATCCAGGAAAAATCAATCCAACAGCTGCAAGATGAGGCAAAAAGAAATAATATCCAAGTAACAGGAGTCAGTGAAACAGCAGGAGACAACACAAATGATATAAAAAGAATATTTGCTGAAATAATAGCAGAAAATTTCAAGCATGATAAATAATACTGAAGTACAGTTAATCAAGGCATATAGAACCCCAACGAGCCATAACCCAAATAAAACCACACACAGACATATAATAGTCAAGATCCCAGACATCCAGCAAAAGAACACAACATTAAAAGCTGCTAGAGAAAAGAAACAGATCACCTATAAAGGAACCCCATCAAAATCACAGCAGACTTCCCAACAGAAACTATGAAGTCAAGAAGAGCTTAGAGCGAGGTATTACAGATTCTGAAACAAAACAGCTTCCAACCCAGACTGATGTATCCTGCAAAACTATCCTTCAAATTCAATGGAGAAATAAAATATTTCTGCAACAAAGAACAATTGAAGAACTTCATGAGTGCCAAACCAGCATTGCAAAAAGCACTAGAAGATACTCTAGACAGAGAAAAAAGTGACCACAATCTCAAGAACAACAATAGAAAGGAACCCTCAAACAGAACAAGCAAGTAAACAGAGAGCAAAAGTAGGAAAACAACATGAAGTAAATAGCATGACAAAATAAGCCAACATACAACCGTTATAACCATTAATATAAATGGCCTCAATTCACCAGTCAAAAGAAACAGATTGGTAGAATAGATTGAGAAACATAATCCAATGATTTGCTGTATACAGGAAACGCATTTTACTCAAAAGGAAATCCACAGGTGAAAGTTAAAGAATGGAAAACAATTCTCCATGCAACAAGTTCCCAGAAAAAAGCAGGGGTAGCTATTATGTTTGCAGACAAGGTAAACTTCAAACCAAAAACAATCAAAAGAGATAAAGAAGGCCACTACATACTAGCTAGGGGAAAGCTGCAAGAGAAAGAGATAACAATCCTAAACATTTATGCACCAAATAATGGAACACCAAACTTTACAAGTCAAATCTTAACGGACATGAAAAATCGAATAATTAATAACACTATTGTAATAGCGGACCTAAACACCCCTTTGACGCAAAGAGAGAGGTCAACTGGACAAAAACTCAGCAAAGAAATAACAGACTTGAACCAAAGGTGAGCACAAATGGACTTAGTAGATGTATACAGAATGTTCCACCCCACAACATCAGAATACACATTTTTCTCAGGTGCACATGGGTCTTTCTTTAAAATTGACCACATTCTAGTCCATAGAGCATATCTACCAAAATGCAAAAGAATTGAAATTATCCCATGCATATTATCTGCCCACAGTGCAATGAAATTGGAAATTAATGACAAAGAGAACTCCTAAACTGCATAAACACTTGGAAATTAGACAACAACCTCCTGAATAACCAGTGGGTCATACAAAAAGTTAAAGAAGAAATTTAAAAATACCTACAGACAAATGAAAATGCAAATACAACCTACCAGAATCTGTGGGATGCAATGAAAGCAGTCCTCTGAGGGAAATTTATAGCAATGAACTCATATATAAAGAAAACAGAAAGAGAGCAAATAAATAGCCTAATGCTACACCTCAAATTTTTAGAAAAAGAAGAACAAGCCAAACCAAAAGCCCAAAGAAGGGAGGAGATTATAAAACTCAGGGCAGAAGTTACTGCAATTGAGATGAAGAAAACTCTCCAAAAAATAAGTGAATCAAAGAGTTGGTTTTCTGAAAGAATAAATAAAATTGATAAACCCCTAGCCAACCTTATCAAAATAAGAAAGGAAAGAACTCAAATTCATGTAATAAGGCATGAAAAGTATGAAATCACTACAGATCCCACACAAATTCAAAAGATTAGTAATACCTACTTTGAAAATCTTTACTCCCATAGGATAGAAAATTCAGAGGAAATGCACAGATTCCTAGAAATGTACGAATTACCAAAATTGAATCAGGAAGATTCAAAAATCATGAGCAACCCAATATCAATTAATGAGATTGAAAATGTCATTAAAAACTTACCAACAAAGAAAAGCCCAGGCCCTGATGGATTCACAGCAGAATTCTATAAAACATTCAGAGAAGATTTAATGCCAAGACTCCTCAAACTCTTTAATGAAATTGAAAAGGAAGTAACTCTCCCTAACTCATTTCTAGAGGCAAGTATACTGATACCAAAACCAGAGAAGGACCCAACCAAGAAAAAAACTATAGGCCAATCTCTCTAATGAACATAGATACAAAGATACTCAATAAAATACTAGCAAATAGAATGCAGTGAATCATAAGGAAAATTATACACCATGACCAGGTTGGATTTATTCCCAGAATGCAGGGATGGTTCAGTATTTTCAAATCAATTAATGTAATACATCATATCAATACAGCCAAAGACAAAAACAACATGATCATCTCAATAAATGCAGAAAAAGCTTTTGATAAAGTCCAACATGCATTCATGTTAAAAACCCTAGAAAAAATAGGATTAGATGGCCTCTACCTCAATCTGATCAAAGCCATCTATGACAAACCAACAGCCAACATCATACTAAATGGATAAAAACTGAAAACTTTCACCTTAAAGTCAGGAAAAAGACAAGGATGTCCACTGTCACCACTCCTATTCAACATAGTTCTGGAAGCATTAGTTAGAGAAATTAGACAAGAGAGAAATAGAAGGAATAAGGATAGGAAAGGAACAAGTTAAACTATCACTATTTGCAGATGACATGATACTTTACATTGAGGACTCCAAAAACTCCACAAGAAAACTCCAGGAATTAATTGACAAATTCAGCAGAGTAACTGAATAGAGTAGTCAACACCCCAAAATGAATAGCATTCCTATACATCAACAACAAACAGACTGAGAGAGAAATTGAGGAAACCATACCTTTTACAATAGCATCCAAGAAACTGAAATATTTAGGAATCAAACTAACAAAGAATGTAAAACATTTATTCAATGAAAACTACAGTACTCTGAAAAAAGAGATTGAAGGGGATTTCAATAAATGGAAAAACATCCCCTGCTCATGGTTAGGAAGAACCAACATTGTGAAAATGGCCATACTACCAAAATTTTTGTACAGATTTAATGCAATTCCCATTAAACTACCATTAGCATACCTCACAGATCTAGAGAAAACATGCCTTAAATTCATCTGGAACCAGAAGAGACCCAGAATAGCAAAAGCATTCCTGGGCAACAAGGACAAGTCAGGTGGAATCACAATCCCTGACGTGAAGTTATACCACAAAGCTACTTGTCGTGGTTACTTTTCTCTCGTTGTTGAGACAAAAATACCCAACACCCAAAATGAAGGAAGGAAAGGTTTATTTAGCTTACAGTTTGTGGAGGTTTCAGTCCATACTTGGCTGATTTTGAGGCAGAGTGGCACATGGCAGAGGGCAAACTGTTCATGGCAGCAGAGCACAGCAAAAACAACCAGCAAAAGGGAAGAATCGCTGCAAGCAGCAAGCAGGCAAGCAGCCTCTTTCTCTCCCTTACCTAGTAAACAGCCTACCCCCACCCAGGGGGCATGTAGCTCTCACACAGTCTCCATGCCCTCCACTTTCATAGGCTCAGGATGTGTACAAAGTAAACACCCTGGCTTCCTGCTGAGTCACTCAGCTAAACCTTTAGACTCCTCAAGTTGACACAATGTATAAATGATAACACTACTGTAATAAAATCAACCTGGTACTGGCTAAAAAACAGACCTGAGGATCAATGGAACAGACTGGAAGATGCAGCCACAATGAAAAACACACTCAGCTACCTAATATTTGACAAAGGGGCCAACCAAACTCACTGGAAAAAAGAAGGCCTGTTTAATAAATGGTGCTGGAAAAACTGGCTTGCCTCTTGCCGAAAACTGGAAATAGACCTAAGTCTATCACCATGCACCAAACTCAAGTCAAAATGGATCACAGATCTCAACATTAAAACAGAAACTCTAAATCTATTAGAAGAGAAAGTAGGTAACAATCTTGAAGACATAGGAGTAGGAGAGAGTTCATGAACAAAAATGAAACTTCAAAGAATCAATAACTGGGACCTCATCCTACTGAAAAGGTTTTGCACACCTAAAGAAATCACCAGCAAAGTAAAAAGAAAACCCACAAATTGGGAAAAAATCCTAGCTGGCTGTCCTTCAGACAAAGGTCTTCTATCTAGAACATACACAGAATTAAAAAACATGTACCTGTCCAAATTCAAAGACCCAATCCAGAAATGGGCATCTGAGATGAATACACACTTCTCAGATAAAGAAATACAAATGGTAAATAAATATATGAGAAAATGTTCTACATCTTTAGTCATTCAAGAAATGTAAATAAAAACAACATCGAGATTTCATCTCACCCCAGTAAGATTGGCCAGTATTAAGAAATCATCCAATAACAAATGCTGCTGGGCTGGGGATATAGCTCAGTGGAATAAGCGCTTGCCTAGCAAGCGCAGGGTCCTGAGTTCAATCCCCAGTACCGAAAAAAAAAAAATGCTGGCAAGGCTGTGGAGAAATAGCGACTTTACTGCACTACTGGTGGGATTGCAGACTGGTGAAACCACTGTGGAGAGCAATTTGGGGATTTCTCAGCAAACTAGGTCTAGAGGTTCCATTCAAACCAGCTATTCCCCTTCTGGGTATTTTCCCAGAAGATCTGAAAACATCATATCACTCTGACATATGTGCACCTATGTTTATAGCAGCGCAGTTTGTAATAACTAAATTGTGGAAGCAACCCAAATGTCCATCCACAGAGGACTGGATTTAAAAACTGTGGCATTTTTATATAATGGAATATTACTCAGTTATAAAGAGGGACAGATCTGGGGCCTTTGTAAGCAGATGGTCACAATTAGACACCATATTCATAAGTGAAATAAATCAGAAGTACATATGCAAGCAATGTGTTGTGTCACTGGTGTAAGAACCTGAGGGCAGGAATATAAACCAAGAGGCGTGAAGGAAATCTGCTCAAAAGTAAAGAACAGATGGGATGAGGGAAAGGAGAAAAGGATGAGAGAGGTAAATATGTATGTATGTATGTATGTATGTACATATGTACGTATGTACATATGTGCAGGGTGGCTAACATAGTTCCACTATTGTCTTATGTCACTTTACGGTAAGGAATAGTTGATGACTGGTTGTTTGACCAATCTTGTATGTCTATATGTGTTTTCCTGAGCATACACTTTGAAGTTATCAATATGTAATGCAGCAACTATTGTTGGTTTCCTGTTGCTTTGTCTATAATTCAATTTTGTTTATACTGTTATTGTGCTACTTTGTGTCTCTTTGTTAATGCTTTCCTCTTTTTTGTTGATGTTGTTCTTTCTCTTTTACACTTTAAAAAATAAAAATAAAAAAAGCTATTAGAGAAAAGAAACAGATCACCTATAAAGGAAAGCCCATCAGAATTATGGTAGATTTCTGAACACAAAGCAAGAAGTTAGGAAGAGATGGAGTAAAGCATTTCAGGTCCTAAAAGAAAACCACTTCCAACCCAGATTGATATGCCCTGCAAAACTATCCTTCAAATTTAAAGAAGAAATAAAATATTTCCAGGACAAAGAACAACTAAAGAAATTCATGAGCACCAAACCAGCCCTACAAAGAGCACTGAAAGATAATCTAGAAAGAGATAAAAGTGATCACAATTTCAAAAATAACAATAGAAAGGAACCACCAACCAGAGCAATCAATTAAACAGAGGGAAAAAGTAGGGAACCAACAGCAGGAAAATAACATGACAAAGATAAGCCAATACATATAAGTTATAAGCATTAGTGTAAATGGCTTCAATTCACCAATCAAAAGAAGCACACTGGCAAAGTAGATCAAGAAACAAGAGACAACAAAATGCTGTATACAGGAAACACGTTTCATTCAAAAGGAAATCCATAGACTGAAAATCAAAGGGTGGAAAACAATATTCCAGAAAAAAGCAGAGGTAGCCATTCTGTTTGCAGACAATGTGAACTTCAAACCAAGAATGATCAAAAGAGATAGAGGGTCACTACATACTTGTCAGGGGAAAACTGCAACAGGAAGTGATAAGAGTCATAAACATCTATGCACCAAATACAGGAGCATCAAACTATATAAGATAAATTTTAACAGACAATAAAAATCAAATAAGCAGTTAAACAATCATAACAGGGCACTTTAAAACCTCATTGTCACAAAGAGATAGATCAACTAGACAAAAAAATCAGCAAAGAAATAACAGAACTAAGCCAAACCTGTGAACAAATCAACTCAGTAAACATTTACAGAGTGTTCCACCCAACGGTATTAGAATACACATTGTTCTCAGCTGCACATGGGACATTCTCCAAAACAGACCACATGCTAGCATGTAGCACATGCTTAAGTACATGCAAAGGAATTGGAATTATCCAATGCATACTGTTGGACAACAGTGCAACGAAATTAAAAACAAGTGACAAGAGAAATAACAAAAACTCCAAAAACACATAGAAATTAAATAGCACCCTACTGAACAACCAGTGGATCACAGATGAAATCAAAAGAGAAATTAAACAATATTTGCAATTAAACAACAAAAACGCAGGAACAACTTACCAGAACCTGTCAGATGCAGTGAACCCGTGCTCAGAGGGAGGTTCATAGCGGCCAATTCCCGCATCAGGAAAACAGAACAGGCACAAGTAAACAATCTTATGCGGGACCTCAAGCTTCTAGAAAAAGAAGAGCAAGTCAAACCCAAAACCCAAAGAAGGGAAGGAGTTTTGAAGATCAGAGCAGAAATCAGTGCAATGGAGACTAAGAAAACAATATAAAGAATTAATAAATCAAAAAGTTGGTTCTTTGAATGGATGGATAAAACTGATAAACCCCTAGCCAACCTTATCAAAAAGGAAAGAAAAAACTTAAAGTCACATAATAAGGAAAAGGTTGAAATCACTACAAATCCTGTAGAAATTCAGATCATCGATACCTACTTTGAAAATCTTTATGCTCATAGGATGGGAAACACATAGGAAATGGAAAGATTCTTAGATACATATGAATTACCAAAGCTGAATCAAGAAGATACAAAAATCCTGAATAGCTCAATATTAGCCAGTGACATTGACAATGTAATAAAAAATTTACCAACAAACAAAAGCCCAGGTCCTATTGGATTCACAGTCAAATTGTACAAGAAATTTTTTTAAAAATGTAATGCCAATTCTTCTCCAACTCTTTAATGAAATTGAAAGGGATCTAAATATTAAAACAGAAACACTAAAGCTACTAGAAGAGAAAGTAGGTAAAAATCTTGAAGACATAGGGGTAAGCAGAGACTTCATGAATAAAAATCAACCTGCGTGGGAAATACTTCAAAGAAGCAATAATTGAGATCTCATCTTATTGAAAAGTTTTTGCATATCGAAAGAAATCACCAACAGGGTAAAAAGAAAACCCACAAATTTGGAAAGAAGTTTAGCCAAACGTCCCTCAGACAAAGGACTTCTATGTAGAACATATAAAGAATTGAAAAAGATCAGGCCTACAAAATTCAAAGACCCAATCCAGAAATGTGCATCTGAGATCAATAAATACTTCTCAGATGAGAAAATACAAATGAAAAATAAATACATGAAAAAATGTTCAGCATCTCTGGTCATTCAAGAAATGCAAATTAAAACAACAGTGAGAATTTATCTCACCTGAGAAAAAATGGCTGTCATTAAGAAATCAACCAATAACAAATGCTGAAGAGGCTGTGGGGGAAAAGGAACACTTTTCCACTGCTGGAAGGAGTATAGACTGGTGAAACCACTGTGGAAATCAGTCTGAAGATTCCTCACAAAACTAGACTTAAAAGTCCCACCTAACCCAGCTATTCCCCTTCTGAGTATTTTTCCAGAAAAACTGAAAACATTCTATTACAGTGATATATATGCACCCATGTTTACAGCAGCACAATTTGTCATAGCTTAATCTTGGAAACAACCCAAATGCCCATTCACAGAGGAGTGGATAAAAAGATACGGTATTTTTATACAATGGAGTATTACTCAGCTATAAAAAAGATAAACTTGACACTTTTATAGGTAAATGGATGCAACTAGATACCACACTCATAAGTGAAATAAATAAGATTCACATGTGTAAACATCATATTGTCTCCCTAGTGTAAGAACCTAAAAGAATAAATGAACCCCAAAATGTACAATAGATATTGTGAAAAGGAAAGAAGTTGCTCAATGGGAAGGAACAACTGGGATGAGGGAAAGGAGAAAATAAAGATGGAAGGGAAAAAAATGTATACATATATAAGGACAGTTAAGATGATTGTACTGCTGCTTGTTTATTGAAAGGAATGAATGCTTATCTCTGGTAACTGGAGCAACTAATTTGAAGACAAAAACATGCAATACAACAACCATTGCTGAATTCCTACCACTTTGTTTAGGGAAGTTCTCTATGATTTCTAATGTTTCTTATTATTTTTTTCCTCTTAAATTAATCAATCTTGCATTCTTACATCTGATAATCTGAGCAACTTCTTTGAAGATAGCAATATGTAATATAACAACCATTGTTAATTCTTTTCATCTTGTTTTGAAATTCTGTATCATTTTTATTGTTTTTGTGTTGGTTTTGTCCTTGTTGTTATTTTGTTATTTTTTTCTTTAAAATTAAAAAAATAATTATTCAAAACATGCAAAGAAAATTTAAAATTCTAGACTAAGGAAACAAAAAGGGGCAGAAGATTTGAATAGATATCAAGGATAATATACAGACAACTAATAAACATGAAAAGATGCTCAGTATCATATGTCATTAGGCAAATGCAAATTAAAATAAAATACCACTACACAACTATTAGAATGGCCAAAATCCAAAACGCTGCCATCATCCGATGCTGACATGGTTGTTGAATAGCAGGTCTCCTCACTCACTGACAATGGGAATACTTGGGAGGCCACTTGAGATAGTTTATCAGGGTTTTACAAAGCTGGTCATACTCCTACCATGTAATCTAGCAGTTGTGTTCCTTAGTAGTTACCCAAAGAAGTCAAAACTTTATTTACATCTGCATAAAAACCTCCACACTGCTGATTACAAAAGGTTTATTCATAAAATGTTAAAACTTGGAAGCAACCAAGATGTTCTCCAACAGATGAGTGAATAATGACCCGTGGCATCTCCAGAATATTGGAATTGGACTAATGAAATACAAACGAGACCTCAGGCCATGTAAACACACGGAGGAAGTGTAAATGGATACCACAGGTGGAAAGGCCAGTAGGGAAAGGCCCCATACTGTGTGGCCCCAACTACATAACACTCTGGAAAAGACAAAAAGGCCCAGGTTGGTGGGGGGTAGGACTAATGGTAAAGTGCAGAGTAACAAGAACATGAAACTACTCTGATGGCAGGATGGCTGAGGGTTCGTGCCATTATACATCACCCAAAGCCCACAGAACGTACAACCCCCAGAGTGAACCCTAGTATATGCTAAGGGCTTGAGTGGAAAACCTAGGATGTGGCCACATAGGTTCTTCCCTTACAATCCCATGCCTTCCTGGTGAGGGTGCCGCTAGGGAAGCTTAGGTACATGGAGGTGTCTGGGCACTCTGCACTCTTCACCCAATTCTGAGCCTAAAACTGCTTTAAAAAGTCAACATAAAAATAACTGTCTTGAATTTTGTTTTTCTTTCTTTAATTAAATATTTCAGATTTCAAATTAAATTTTAATTAGAGGTCTGTGAATTGTTGCTTTATTATCATAATCTCAGTTTAATCAAACTCTAGGTCTTGTTTTGAAGTGATAAAGGGAAATCTCTAAGAATCCACGAACAGTTCTTCAATCATTGATGCATCTACACGCAACAAATTAAAAACTGACAGACAAAATCTCTGTCCCTCTAATGATAACTCTCTAATGGAAGAAGATGCAAAAGTAATCAATCATAATCTATGTTTATATACAAATACTGACTTAGTCTCCAAGTATGTTCAATAATCCATTTCTGTTCACTAGAATTCCCAGACACCTTGTGGTTATTTTTAGAGTACCTTTTCCCCTCCGAGGAGAGTTGAAGTTCCCTTTGTCTGCTTTGCTCTGGAACGGTGCCTGTCATGTAATAGTGCTCAGCAGTTATCTGTGGCATGAGCACAGCTTCCAGAAATCAAATGCAGAAATGAACTAAGGCTAAGAAAAATGGCAGACTGATAGAGTGGCCTTACTCAGGACCCTAACACATAGCTGCTAGCCTTCTTGAGATACCAACTCAGTCGTATTTTGTTCCTTCTGCTTCCTCCTTCCAACCCCTAGGCAGCCCTACGATGCGGTTGAAGACCATGGACTCTCATTTCAAGCCCAAGGGACTGAGCCAGACTGAGAGATCTTGTTAAAACGTAACTCAAGCATGCTCAGGCAGGCAGGTATAGCTTTTGGAAAACTAATACAAAGTGAAATGTTTGTACATCTTGTGTTTATCATAAATAAAAATCTAGTATATTGGTGATTCATCTTCAGAAAAGGACAAAATAAAAGAGGAAGGAACAAAGTGAAAAGGAATGTAAATAAGAAGTAAAGAAGGGATACAGGAATGTTTGCTTAGCTCATTGTGAAATTTAAGTAATACACCTTCCAGGAAATATTTCATTTTATGTTAATGAACATTTCGAACTCCTATTTTATGATTAGCATCTAACATCCCTGACGGAAAGTATCTTTCAAGCTGAGAAGTGACCCTCTCTCCGTGTCTGCAGTGATGAAAATTACGTGAAACTTCACTATCAGTGAGTGTATTATGGAACTCTGAAAGATCCTCTTTCTAAGTGTCTTATTCTTGGCATTACTTCAGGATTTAAAGCTTAGGGTTTCTTTGTTTTTTACCTAAAAAATAAGAACTTTATTAGGGAAAGGTAGAGATAAATAAACAATGAGTCTAGACCCATCTGTTTTTTATTTATTTATTTTTTTTATTTTTTTTAATTTTAGAAACATAAAAGTACAAAAACATATTGACAAACAGACACCAATTATCATAGAAAATAGTACAATCACAACTAATCTATAGACAAGGTGATATGGTCTCAACAGTGGTTATTGCTTTATCCATTGATATCTTCGAATTGTAGATGTATGGACCCATATACAGACATGCAAATTTAGTCAGACAGT